>PVJS01001986.1:0-61111 GCA_004027185.1 Glis glis
AGGATTTCGTTTGGGGCTATTATGAAGAAAAATGGTATGCACATTTGTGTATCAAGTCTTTTTGTGGACCTATGTTTTTATGTCTCTTTGGACATGTGCTAAGTGAATACTTAGCTATATACAAACACACACACACACACACACACACACACACACACACACACACACGCCATTGGATAAAAGTGTTTTCACAAATATAAGCTTTCAGTCAAATCAAATAAAGGCAAATGCATTAATTACCAAAGGCTGAAGGGTGTGGTGTGTGTGTTTGTGTGTGTGTGTGTGTGTGTGTGTGTGTGTTGGGGGTGCACAAGTGGGGAAGATGTTGGTCGAAAATATAAAATTTCATTATGATAAGAGTAATAAGTTCAAGAGATCTATTGTACAACGTGGTGATTATTGTTAATAACAAAGTATTGTGTTCTTAAAAATTGCTAAGAGAATAGATTTTAAGTGTTCTCAACCCACCAAAAAAATTAGATTGATTTAGCCATTCCATAATGTATATACATTTTGAAACAGCATGCTGTACCCAATAAATGTGGACAATTTTTATTTGTTAATTTTAGAAACAGCAAGAGAGTAGAATTGAACAGGGAACTGTCAGCTAAACTATGAGCGCTTCTTTGAGCCTGAGTCTTTGTGAGGGTTAGGCTCCTGTCCTGCTACTTCCAAGGGCTGCTCAGCTCTTGGTTTTCACTGTGATTGTGGGGGAAGCTCATCAAGAGCTGTGTTCATATACGTCCCTATCACTCTGAACTATATTATGATGTGAGACATCAATGCACCAAAAAAGTATATTAAAAAAACATGAATTTTTATCTGTAGAAATTTCATTGTTATTTTTGTTTCTAATTGTTAATTTTTCTCCTGGTAATTGTTAAATTTTTAAAATTCCTTCTCATGACTAGTCATTTTTTTAATTGTTGCATACTATGAATTTTCTGAAATTTTATGCTTGATTTTTATTTTATGTCTACCTTTATAGATTATTGGATTCTGATCTAACAAGAAGTTAAATTATTTGTGGAAAACCATAAATCCTTTCAACTAAGTAACTGTTGTTTGATTTGCAGAAATTTGGAGCAACCTTTATTTCTGAGCGAGTTTGGCACCACAAATGTTTCTTGGGTTCTTACTGAATATTCTGAATGTTTAATTCTTTACTCTGGCTAGTTAGAACTTGAAAGCCTTCCCAGCCCTGTGTGCACTGTGGGAATTGTTTTGCTTGTAGCTTCTTGGTAGTTCTTTGCCCTTTCTCATGGAGTTTGTTTTCTTAGTATATAAGCCAAATATCAAAAAGATTCAAATTTAAATTTGGTACTCTTTCTCTAGAGAGAAATTTATAAAAGCTCTCAGATCCTCAAATTTGACTTGCCTTAACTACTCTAAATTCTAACTCCTATCTTAGAGTTCAAATCAGGACACCAACCAAGGTCTATTGGGTTACCCCTCTATCCCTCAAACTGTGATCTGGAAAATATCTCTAGCCAGAACAACTGTAGCTTTGTATTGTTTGTTGGCCAATATCTGAAAATAGTTGTTTCACTTATTTTGTTTTTTGGCAGGATTCCTATTCTTAAAAGTAGGAAGGTAAATCCATTTACACTTATAGACTAGAGATTGGAAAAAGAAATTCCAGTTGCTCCAGTTGATTTAACTCTTTCACATTTTTGGTCTTTTCCCCCCATAAGACATTATATAATTAGCAGTATGAAATAACACTAAAAAGATTTATTAACAACAATAATAGCAAAGACATTCGTCTCTTATTTAACACCTTCCCTTTCCCTCAACTTTTCCAAAAACAAATTTTCTTTCTTTAATCTATTTCTTGAAACAGATTAGTCATTAATTAGCCCCCTAGATTTTCTTTTCAATGTTAATTCTCTTGTTAAGAAAAGTTCCTCTGTGCCTAGGCCAGTCTTACACTCGATGCATTAATCCTACTGTATTCAAAGACAAAACAGAGCTCCTTAATCCCTTCAGCATGTACCTAGACTTCTGCATCAACAAGTTCAGATGAGAGGTGGGATAATATAGTGGTTAACACCTCAGACCCTATATTTAGAAAGACATCATCATAGCTGGGCACAGGAGAGCACACCTGTAATCCCAGTATTGAGAGGCTGAGATAGGAGGATTGCAGGTTAGAAGACAGTCTCAGCAACATAGCCATAGTCTCGGCAATTTAGTGAAATCATGTTTCAAAAAAAAAAATAAAAAATAAAAAGGCTGGGAATGTAGCTTGGAGGTAGAATGCCCCTAGGTTCAATCTCCAGCCACACACACACACACACATACACACACACACACACACACACACACACACACTAAAAGCATTGCCACCTTTACCTCTGACACTTGGGAAATTTTAATCTTTGGCAACTTGCAGAAGAAATCTCTACATTTCATTTGTATAATGGCTACAGTGAAAGTGTCTACTTCATAGATTTTTTTCTTTGAGAAGGAAATGAGATAATGACAGTCAACTGCTTAGACTAATTAATACATTCTGCATCTTTTACATGGAATATGTTCATGTTCTGTTAGTATGATAGAGAAGGAGGAGGAGGGAGAAGAAAAAGAGCAGGAAAGAGGTGATAAAGAAAAGGAAGAAAAAAGTGGAAGGAGAGAAGCTGTGAGATGCAAGAATCATCAAGAAGAATTGTAGGAAGCTTCGGGGGAGGGGCTCTCGAAAACTTAGTTTTTAATAAATGAGTTTACCTAGGCCACACAAAGAACACTTAATCAGCCCATTGCCATTGATAGGTGAGCTATATAACTTTACTTCTCTAGGAGAAGAAAATTGGATCTGTCACTCGTTAATTACAAGAGTTAATATCTTGAAAAGTAGTAGGAGTAATTCACTGGGGGCCATCCCTACTGCAGTATTCTCACACCTTCATGTGGGTGCAGTTAATGATGGCCTTATTACAAATTTAATCACATGTAACTATATATATATATATTTACAGTAGACCCCTGAGACACCAACCAAAATTACACTCCAGGAAAATGACAGTACCAAAGAAAAAAGGAGATGAATGTTTCCCGTAGCTCTTTTAAAAATAATCTTCAGGGAGTGCAGTAGGAAAGCTTTTCAAACCAAACTGATTATCAGGATAGATAAATAAGGTCTTCAGATGTACTAGAGGTCTTCTTAAGCCTCCTCTTGTTTTTTTCTTCAGGGTGTTGTTAAGGCCGTAAGGCAGGGTGCGGTGTCACCTGCACTCAAGAGCCCAGATACATGTAGAAATGATGGGTGCCCCCACTTAGGGAAAAGAGATTCCCTCAACACCTCTCCCTTGATTCTTACATGGGCTCTTTGGCTAGGTGCAGGAACACAATTTAAGAGCTGATTATCCAGAGAAAAGCATAAAAATTGTATTAATTTACATGTATACAGGTATCTTCACAAGAGAGTAAAGTTAAAAAAAATCTTACCAAAGTGTGACATTCATATAGTTTTTTTTCTTGAAATAGGGTCTCACTGAGTGCAGAGGGACTCTTTAAGTTACTAAAGCCTGACCAAATGTCCTGTTCTAAAGTCACCATTCCTCCAGTGATTTCAGCTTAAAATAATATACAATCCTGCACATTTTGCCTTTACTTCTTCCTCCATAATCCAGCTCACAGGTAAACCACAGCCGGGGATAGATGTACAGCTGTGCTGTTTCCTCCCAAGTAATTTCCAGCCAATGTTTCAAACCTCTTCCTACAAACAGCCAGGCACAGATCCTCCCTTGTTCCCTCCCTTGTGCCCCTGAATATATACCCCGTGACAGAAACAAGGTTTCTACAACAAGGCTCTTTCCACCAACATCCCAACATATTCCTGGTCAAGTATCATGCCACAATTTGGTGTTCCATACATGGTAGTTTCTCTCTCAATAGCTGGACTAAAATTTACTCAGGAAAATAACCTGCTATAAATAAAAATATAATACCACATCGCTATGATGTTGGAGTCTGTTTCTCTATCTTTCCTATTGAGTACAGTTGGATTTCTGCACTATACCTGTCACATTTAGAGATAGTGACTTATAAAAAAATCAGCATGGACACCCACATGAACAGCAGCGCAATTCACAGGAGCCAAGTTATGGAGCCAGCCTAGGTGTCTGTCAATGGATGAATGGATAAAGAAAATGTGCTATATATGCGTAAGGGAATTCACTCAGTCATAAAGAAGAACAAAATTATGCCATTTACAGGAAAATGGATGGAACTGGAGAACGCCATATTAAGTG
The DNA here is from genome assembly GCA_004027185.1 of Glis glis. Lineage (NCBI taxonomy): Eukaryota > Metazoa > Chordata > Mammalia > Rodentia > Gliridae > Glis > Glis glis. Next base: position 4,254 of record PVJS01001986.1, read on the forward strand.
AAATAAGCCAGACTCAGAAAGTCAAGGGCATATGTTTTCCCTTATATGTGGAAGCTGGAGAGGAAAACGGACAATAAAGGGGACCAGTAGAGTAAAGGAGGGGGATGGGGAGAGGAAGAAGGGGAGGGGAAAGGGAGGTGGTGAAGAATTAAATTGACCTAATTAAGTTATGTGCATGTACAGATATATCACAATGAATTCCACTATTTGCATAATTATAATGCACCCATAAAAATAAATTGGCCTGGTAGCTTAGGTCCCATTTTTATAACAAATATATTAACTTTGTTTTTATTTTATATAGACACATATATAGATAATATAGATATACAGAGGCATATATGTATGTATGCATATGTATGTAGCTACATAATATTTATGAATTATATATTTCATAGAATATAACAATTCTGCCAAGTAAAATGTAAAAACTAAAACGTCTGCAAAGTAAAATGCAGCACAAACAAAGCACCAGACAGAAAGTCAGTCTTATTTGCCACAGGTGTGTTGTTGACCACAAGTGTGTAACTTCTGTGAGATGTTCAGGTGATGAGAGCAACACCCACACCAGGCAGTGCATCTTAACGCCACCTCTCTTCTAGTTCCAGCAAGGCCATTGCCCATGAGAAAGGTTGCCTTTTCTTCCCATAAATCTCCATCGTTAGCATATTTCTCACTGCTACTACCACGGTCACAAGTTGCTTAGGATGTACCTAAGGGCACACAGCCTAATTGTTGATGGGCCAGAAACTGATTGTTTTGTGTTGGGGATTTTACATTCATTTTAATAATAACCATGGAAGATAGCTCAATTTTAGGGAAGCAAAAAGCTCAAATAATGTTACATCATTCCTTCATAACATCCTTAATGTATATGAATGTATCACTAATATGTACAGGAAGGGAGGAAGGGGGAGAAGGGTGGGATGTGAAAGGAAATAACACCAAGCAATGTGTGCATGTACAAAGGTATATTTACAATGCACCAATAAAAATATATATATTTAAATAATATATATTTTAAAATAATATATATATATATATATATAGAGAGAGAGAGAGAGAGCTCAGCTGTAGAGCGCTTGCCTAACATGTGCAAGAGTCCCTGAGTTCAATCCCCAGCACCCCAAAAAAAAACAAAAACAAAAATGAGTAAGGGGATTGGAGGAGGGTGAAGGGGAGTGGGGGAAAGGAAGGTAGGGGAAAGAAACAGCCCAAATAATGTTATGCTCATATATGAATGTATCACTACCAATCTCACTAGCAAGTATGGGGTGGGGAAGAAGAGGGTACAGAGGAAAACACACTAAGAGATGTTGTGTGCATATATGAATGTATCACTTTATTTATTTATTTATTTATTTATTTATTTGTTTATTTATTGTTATACCAGGGATTGAACCCAGGGGCGTTCTACCTCTGAGCTACACACCCAGCCCTATTTTTTATACTTTATTTTGAAACCGGGTCTCACAAAGTTGCAGAGGCCTCACTAAGTAGCTGTGGCTGGCGACAAACTCGGATCCTCCAGTCTCCGCCTCCCAAGTACTGGGATTACAAGTGCGTGCCACCACGGCCGGCTTGAATGTATCACTTTAAATTTCACTATGATATATACCTATAATGCAAGAATAAAAATAAAATAAAAATTTTAAAAAGGCTCAAAAATGTTGCCTAATTATATAGCTAATATTTTACAAAGTAGAGACCAGTTCTGTACATATTAAAAGTTCTACTCTCTGTTGCATGAAGACAAAAAACAGGGGGAAAAGGTAGATCTTTATTGCCTGTGCCAAGACAAAAATGTCCTGGACGATATGAAACAGGCAAAAAAGACTTTATTAAGGCTAGTGCAATAGAGAAAACTGATCAAAACTGAGTCTGAACTCAATTCCACTAAGATAAACCAAAAAAAAAAAGGTTTAAGAACCGAGTTAAAGAGGAGATCCTAAGTCATGTCTTTTTACTAATTTATGTTACCCAAAGAAAATGTTAACTTTCCCATGAAGGAGGCAGATTGAGAACTTGTAGCCAGTTACCCCCTGGGAAGTTAGGCTCCTAAACTCCCACAGAAACTGAGAAATAAGGACACTCTCTTCCTTGATGATAGTATTTCAAAGAGATAGTCCTCAGGTCCTTGAGAAAGATATTCCTGGGTACTAAAGCTGGCAAGAGGCTTTTAAAGAGATTTATGTCTCAAAGAGTCAGAGAAAGGATTTACAATGGCATGCTTTTTAAAGTAAATGTTCTAAGAAAAGTGAAGTTTGGAGGCCAGAGGCAGAAAAATTCCTGTCGAAAGTAGAGTCAAGCAGGAGGAGCATCAAGGTAGCCTTGATCCATGGGTGTGCATCTGTGTCTGGTCTCTTGCCTCTTACCCCTTGTCAATTGAAAGTCTCTCTCTCTCTCTCTCTCTCTCTCTCCCCTCTCTTTCTCTCTCTCTCCCTCCTGACTTTTAATTTCCTCTTTATTATCTTATCATCAGTAAAGGATAAGAAAAATGTAAAATGTAACTCATGCAAATATACCTACTATCAACAGCTCACTCTTAAAATAGGTTTTTTTTCTATTGATAATAGCCGTGGTGTCCAGGAGAATCATCTTTAGGCATTCCATCCTGACTTACGTCTCCTAAACCATTTTTTTCAGTGATTCTTCGTGTCTTGCAAGGCTCATAGTTTGGCATGGGTGGTCTGAAAATATGCTGTTGTTTCTTTTTTCTTTCATTTGTCTTTAGAACTTCTAATCGGTGCATTTCATTATCTTCGTTTCAGTATTTGCAAAGTCATAGTTTATGTAAATAATATGGGACATGTGTTTGGATTCATTTTTAGATACGCATCTTTCTTTCTCAACTCTAGAGCATAGTAACAATGAAGCAGTTGCTGAGCAAAATAAGGGTCTTAAGAGTGCCCAAAAGCTTTGGGTTTCACCAGCTGAGGCTCTCTCCCTTTTTCCCAACTCCCCTTCTGCCACTCCTCATTTTTCAAAGTTCCAAACTCCTGTCTGCAGCCTTGCCTGAGATCTTTCTGGATTCCTGGTAAACTCACAAACAGACAACTTTCATGGCAGATAGCAAAGCTGAAGGGACCCAAGCAGGCTGCATCTCACATACCACACTGTTCATGAAGCAAATAACTCCACTGGGTAAATGTCTCAGACCCTGAAAATATGGTCTGAGATGATGGATTTTTTAAAAAATAGCATTTTAAAGAATACAAGCAGTGAGATAAACTTTATATTTAACAGAACATTAGATGGGAGAATAATCATGTCGGTAGCAGGAGAGTCCAAGTTGTTATCTACCAAAAGATACCCTATCCATCCTACTACAATAAGCAAAATTGTAAATACTAAGATAGACATAAAGAGGACTGGAGGAGGTGACCTGGAGTTCTAGTGTGATAAGTGCTATGCTGCCAGGAGAAAGAAGAAAAGGAAATGGTCATGAACTGAGAAAATGTCCACCTGCAAGTTTTGTTTTGTTTTCCCCTTTGCTTTCTGTGACATTAACTTACAAACTGAGAATGCCAAAAACATAAACACAATGTTTGATGCAGTATGTTTTGCATATGGATATGAAAGAGATAGGCTAGATCTTTCCAGGATTTCTATCTGCCAGGAGTATTTAGATATTCTTTTTTTGTGAAAAATCAGTGGGAGTCCTATTGGTGGTAGACTGAGCAAGAGAGGTACTATGGTGATGTCAAGGCTGGCAGTAAGTTTATTTTTTAATAACATCATCTCTTTATTCATACACAAGATCCAGAATTCTATCATCACTATCACACTTTGATAATATTCCCCTGATGGAATGAAGGCAAATAAAGCTTTTTACTCACAGATGTACCAAAAATGACAAGAGAAAACTAATGGCAAGTATATAATGTTTCAGGAGTGAGACCCTTTGCTTATGGTTATAGTTTAAATATGGTGCCCCCTTTGAAATTCATGTTGAAATGTAATCTCTATTATGAGATCTTAAGAGGTAGGACTGGGTAGGACCTTAAAAAATAATTAAGGCTCTGCCCTCATGAATAAATTAATACATTCATGAATTAACAGATTAATTGATTATTCTCAAGAATGGGTCTGAAAACAAGCCGGGTTGGTAGGTCACCATATGATGCTGTGAGCCACCTCAGGACTCCATCAGTAAAGAAGCAATCAACATAATGGACCAGAAGTATGAGCTAAAATAAACATCTTTTCTTTATAATCTACTCAGTCTATGGTGTTGTGTTATTATCAAGAGAAAGTAGCTTAAGATGTGTATCAAGATTTCAATGACCTTCTAAAGTGTTTACTACTGCTAACTCATGGCTAGAGATTTTCTTTTCTCTTCCCTGTTAGAATGCATTTCTAAAATGTTAGCAAAGGAAATAATGATTACATAGGAGATAGTAAATACACTAATTAAGTTTCCAAGAAAACCAGCCAATAATACTATTAAATTCTTTATTACAAAGATATGTGAAAAAGGCAATAAATTGTACTTGAGGATATAAATTGCCTGCAGTGTTAATGAAGCAAGTTGAGCATTTACTTAATAAAGATATGGGAAAAATGCAAACTATTTTCCATTAGATGTACTTTCTGTTTGTCCTCTACAATAGGACAATTTGAGTAACCTTTGACAACTTGTATTCAATGAAAGATAATCTAGTTCATATTCTTAAGTCATAACATATTGAAACTACTTATGGTCAAGAAAAAAAATTCAATAAATAGATGAATTAAACTGGGCTTGGTGGCACACGCTTGTACTCCTAGTACTTGGAAGGCTGAGACAGGAGGATCACAGGTTCGCAGCCAGCCTCAGCTACTTAGTGAGTCCCTCAGCAACTTAATGAGACCCTGTTTCAAAATAAAAAAATAAAAAATTGGGCTGGGGGTGTATCTAGGAGGTAGAATGCCTCTGGGTTCAATCCCCAGTACCACAAAAACAAAAATAGATGAATTAAGGAAAAAGAAAACATTGAACAAATTAATGAAGTACAGGTCTAGTTATACTTCTAGTGTGAAAAATAATTAATATTTAATATGGATATTGTCAGAGTTAATTATAGAAACAAAATGAGGAATTCCTGGTTTGAAGTAATAAACTATATGGTTAAAATAAAATATTGAAAGCAAAAATACAATTTTATAGACATTAATACCTTAGTTAGAATAGACCATTACACTGTTAACAAATTATTGCCCTGGATAGATAGAAATGTGAACAATAGATTTTGTTATCATTTTTCTCTTCTCCAGATATGAGATAGTTATTGGTTTCTATCCATGACAAATATTTATCATGCATTTGTAACCAGTCTTTGTGTAAAAAAGGCTGGTAGGTAATCATCTATTCTTTCTTAGACTATTCTCATGTGACTTTCCTTCCTCTGTGGTCAGAAATGTTATTTGAGAGCCTGCATATTTAGCTAATTTTGATGCAGAATTTCCTGGTTGGTTCAAAGTACTTGCTCATTATAACTGCCCCTTCCTTTTTAATCTCATATTAAACATGCCTGCCTATTGCTACATTTTCCCATTTATCTCGAGTTCTGCTTCTAACTTTCCATGCAGAAATCCAGACACCTGCAAAGTATTCCCACTTTTTTTTTTCCCACACTGCAACTCTTTACTTCTGGATGGAGGGAATTTGCCAGCATAGTACATTCTACTATGAGAATTATAAAGCTCAATAATTTTCCTCATCATACTCACCACAAAGAATTTCAGAGCAGAAATGTTATTTCCACCACTTATAAGCATGCAGAAATTTATATAAGTCTTTTCTGGAATGAAATTTTTACTTAATGAAAGCAAACATTTTAAAAAAGGGAAGAGGGAAAGAAGGAGGGGAAGGGAAGGGGAAAGAGAGGGATAGAGAAAGGAACGAAAGAACAGTTATTATTTCTTCTACCCTTGAGCCCTTTGACTATTGCTCCTTTAATAAGCAGTGTCCATCTCCTCCCCACCCTTTCATTTCTAGCTCACCCACCAACCAAGACTAGAGAAAGTGGATATAACTGTTGTGACTTGTTTACTCAGGAGAAAACCTGTATTTTAAGCCTGAAATTAGATTGTACAGCATTTTAGTGGTTGAGTAAAGGTGTTATGCCTGCTAGTCAAGCTTTTTAGAAAATCTACCAGATGACTGATGCCCCAGCTGTGGCTGTGAGCAAGGAATCTGCCCTCCTTCATTCTACTCAACCATTTGTAATGCTTGCAAGTTTCTTCAATCATTCCCCTTGATTTTATGAGCTGCTGGTTTTCTGGGAGGACATGTTCAATTACCCTCAAGAGCTCCATGTCCTGGCATTGTCTGCTTATCTTGCTCCAAATAGCTTAGCCAAAAAAAATATCAAGATGGTAGGATGGTGATTTATATTAAGGCTGTTGATTCCATCTTTTATGGAGCTGAAAGCTAACCACAAGCTACAGGAGATGGCAAAAAAATTCATAATACAGGCTCTCATTCATATGCTGTGCTGTTCATTGTTGGCCAGAAGGAACTGTAATGAACAATGGCATAGAACACTCTGAAGACATCTGCCCCTTATGGCATTAAAATAGTTATTCCAAAATTATTGCATTCTTCTATAAAATCCCATTGATCTGATGTCTAAGTTGCTATAGTTGGAGATATTCCAATTAGAGACTTCCTACTGAGAAAAGGCCACTTACTGAACTCGTTTTAGCAGCCTTCAAAAACTCAATAGTTCAGGGCAAGGCTTGTGAACAATAAATGTGTTCTCACTTTTTGGTCCTCTCTTCCCTCCACTGTATCCCTGTTCTTTTTCTTCCAACATACTTTTGTCTAATCCATCCCAATTTTATGTCAGCTGACCCCATCTTATTCCTCGTTTCTGTTGTGAAGTATATTCCACTGTTACTTAGGAGAAAATAACTGACTTGGCTCTTAAAGAGCATCTCTACTTAGCATATCTACCAACTTCCTGCTTACTTTCAGCAGAAAACCCAGTAGCTCCTTGAATCAACAAGTCCTACCTGGGACTTCTTGTTTGCTGTGAACAATCTTCCTCAATATTTATCATCCAATTAAATGACATCACTGTCTCCTTTGCCCTTCAAGCATAGATATTCTTTCCAGATTTTTCCTTTCTCAATTCTGAAATCTAATTGTTACCAATATATGTTGACTTTGCATTCAATATTATTTCCCAGACTCTCAACTTTTATCAATCACAGAAGATACTAATGTGTATCTTTTCAATTAAATTACTGAATAAACCACAAAGATGTTGACTCTAAGTTTGACCCTTATTATCTATATCCCAACTTTTACCAGTATGATTTTACTAAAATGTAAATAGGATCTTACTTCCTCCTTGTTTAAAATCCCACTATGGCTTCCTAAATATCATAGTAGTATGAAGCTCAAACTAGGCTCTAGTCAAAATGCCTAACTAGGCTCTTCATAAGCTAGACTTTCCACAGTTTACCCTTTAGTTCCATGCCCACTTAAAGTGTTATGTTTCCAAGTGACACTGAACCTAAGTACACACAGTGTCTTCTCAGAATACTTCACAAATACTTCTTTCTCTGGAAAATCCAGCTGAGATCAGAAAACAAGACTCAAAGATCACCTGCTATCTCTTCCACTTTATAAACTGATACTTTTTCCTTTATGTTTTAATTACTTGCTCTATATTGTGCTATTTTCTAATCCAATATTTTCTTGATATTCCTGCAGAAATATGAGCTCATGATGGCAGGAACTTATTTTAATTTTGTTTTATTCCCGTGGTCTGGCTTAGTGTGTGGTCTCTCTCTCTCTCTCTCTCTCTCTCTCTATATATATATATATATATATCCTCAATAAATATATATATAAGTATATATATATAAAGTGGATATATATATATATATATATTTATATATATATATATATCCACTCCAACTTTCACTTACTAGAATATGTCATTTTTATGTCATTAGTTATTATTAGAATGATGTGTCATTTCCCATGTTTTAACCTATTTATGTCTTTATATTTCAAGTGGGTTTTTTTTTTTTTGCGGTACTGGGGATTGAACCCAGGGGCATTCTACCTCCGAGCTACAACCCCCGGCCCTATTTTTATCCTTTATTGAAACCGGGTCTCACGAAGTTGTGGAGGGCCTCTCTAAGTAGCTGAGGCTGGCTGTGAACCTGGTTCCTCCGGTCTCTGCCTCCCAAGTACTGGGATTACAAGCGTGCACCACCACGCCTGGCTTCAAGAGGATTTTATATAGACAAAAACATCAGTGTCTTGGCTTTTGAGACACCGATAATCTTCTAATTGGACTATTTAAACCATTAATTAAACCATTTAATTTAATGTGATTATTGATAGTTTAAACTTTTAAATCTACCTCTTTGTGTTTTCTCTTTATTCATTTGTTCATTTCCTTTTTTAGTCCTCTGCTTATCCTCAGGCTTTGTGCATATAAATAGTTTCTATCTATAGTCTAGAACTGTGACTTACAAAATAAAATTGATTCTCTTTGTTATGATTATTTTGTTGTTAAAAACAAAAGTCAAGCTCTTGGATACTAGTCACCCAGAAACAAAGTATCTGACTCTTCAATTAAAACAAGCCTGAGAGCCCTGTAAATCCACCCTGGAAAGAGGGAATTAAGACTGCAGGACAGGAGTAAAGGCATAGAGGATATGGACAGAGATGTAGACATAATTTTGACATTTGGATCCATAGGTTGAAGTGTATACAAGAATATGACCCAATAGCATGTCAATTTATTTTCTGACATAGCATTACCCTTTCAGAAACATTATTTTGACTTCAGCACATGATAAATCATGCTTATTTTTCACCCCTTCCATATTTTTCCAAATATATGGTTCAGATCCTATCCCCCTTTCCCCTCATGTCTCCCTAAAATCAAAATTACAAAGTTCCAGGTTGAATGAAAAATCACCACTTTTTAAAACATCTTTGCCTTACTCTGAAATAAATAATCATAGTAAATAAAGATGGGTCAAAAAGGAAAACAAAGGGAGACAGTTAGGGCCAAAGCCATCTGGGCTGCCTGAGATCATGGTAAGCCCACTGTCAAACCTCATCACAGGTTTTATCTATTTCTATAAGGCGTTGAATTTCCACTGGGAACTGGAATCTATGTGTAGAAAAGGGAATCTATTAAGCCACTGCTGTACACTGCTCACAGACTGGGAGAGATAGGGATTCCCAAGCTTTCTTAATGGGATGCACCATAGTTTGCCCACCATGATGATTTCTGCTGCCTACTTAGTTTGGATAAACTTTTGCATCTTATGTTTTAATGCATGATAAGTGAAGAATTTCTCAAAATGTAGTTTATGGGGGGGAAGACACAGGAGAGAGGTAGAAAAAAAGTGAGAATAATAAGTGGATTATGGAGTATGTCATACATAATGAAAGGAGAGCCATGAACTGAGAATATAGGGTATCCCTAAAGAATAGTAATATAAGTATACACATATCATGTTATAAAACACATCTTCAGTATTAAAGTTAATAATCATCATATTATTATGTTGCCCAATTTAATGGATAACTGGTATGTTGTTGGGGAACTCCACTTACTCCCTCAATAAATTCTTATTATTTTTGTTTCCAAAGGTCTCACAGGAAGAAATAATTATCGCAAAAATGTTTTCCTAATTACATTGTTTTCTAGAAACGCTTGACAACTCTGCATGTGCAACAACCACTTAACAAATGCCACCATGAGCTCCAGAGCTTATAATTTAAAAAAATCAACTAAGAACCCTGGCTACTATGATTCATGAAATATGCAATAAGATGTTTTGAGAAAGATTGAAAAATAGAAAGAAAGCATATGCTCTCAGCAGGCAAAATATTACTGACATTTTAAATAACCAAGACCTCAATCCATTTTGCATGTCAAAGAACAGGCATTTAATTTGTTCAGGTTACTTGGTTAAGTTTTGTGTTTCTAATGGAACAAGTACAAGGATATTAAAAATAAAATGAAAGTCTAGATGATTGTAGAGAGAAAAGTGACTAATAGTTGACTTTTCCAGCACAGGAAAAGGTGAGCAAAATTTATGCAACAAGTGACCCCCCACTTTGTTTCATCAATACATTTTTGTTTCATTTTCAGAAAGCAGAGAGAAAAAAACAAATATTAGCCAATCTGATTTAAATGATTTATATACATCTGGCTATGTATAAAATTAATGTCTCTATCTCTATTTATCATCCTAATTGGTGAGGTTTAACTAATTCTAATGTTCCTGAATTTTCTTAAGAGAAAGTAAATCACACCTAAGCACTGATATTTAAAGGTATGGAGGTTATCTAACATGTTATTAAATCTCTCTCCCATGGTAAGAGATAGAGACAGGGCTGTGATTCAATGTGAAATACAACTTCACAGACCAATTAGAGCTGACACAATATTCTATTATTGAATTTCACTTATATGAACATTATATAAGTACATTAAGTGAAGTTCAGTTAGCCTGAACATTATCCAACTTAAGAGAATTCATAAGTACCCTTACTGTATACCAAAAAGAATATTCTTGCATCAATATTTAGCTTTTAATTAGTTATTCAGCAAGCAAAATTATTTTTATGATATAGTTGGGTGGCCAAGTCTTCCATCATACATGATGAGCATCTAACATCTGTTTGCAACAGGTGCTGTGGATGGGATGACAAAGCTGCAAAAATATGAACAAAATAAATAACAAAATGGAATTGTAACACATGGAATACAATAAACAGATATGGATCCATATTTATAAATATACAAATTAATGGCTATGCAAATGGGGAAGAGGGGCTATATCTTCCTTATATTAGAATCCCAAAATAAAAATATGTAGAAAAATGAGGGAAATAGAAAATCACAATCATAATGCCTCAGTAATAACTACTGCAGGCAATACTAAAATTAGTGAGCAAAACATTAAGGAGATACAGGGTATTTGCATAGCTTAAAATACCTCTGGCAAAATATTGACTAATTTCTGGGTCCTATGTTTACACATTATTTGATGATTCCCCTTTATAGAAAGTGGAGCTTAATTCTCTCCTGTCTGAGTATGTGTTGGACTTACTGATGCATTTTTATCTGTAATAGGGAAAAGAAAAAGTATTACTGTGAGGAAACTGTGAAGAAATTACACTAATGCAACCATAACTAAGCAACCAAGCTAATGTCACAGTCAAGAGTCAAGCAGATACCAGGTTAAAAGGACACAGACACCAACCGGAAAGAACTCATGAACAAAGCTGCAACCATATGAAAAACAAAAATAAGATGAGTTCATGTTATCATATATAATATTTATGATCCAATGAAGGTACTTCTGTGATTTTTTTCCCAAATATCCACAACCCCAATCTAAACATGAGATGTCTCCAGCTAAACCTACCTGGCCATGAGTCTTAAAAAGTATCAATATAAGGAAAGACAAAGAAACCTGTGAAAAACATCACAGATTGAAGATATTATGCGGCCATGGTAACCAAATGCAATATGACGTCCTGGATTTGATACGAAAATGGAAATAGAGCATTAGAAATAGAGCATTAATAGAAATAGAGCATTAGTGGGAAAACCATGGAAATCCAAATAGAATGTAGTTTCATAAAATTATAACAATATTAATTTCTTAGTGTCAATAAATGTACTATATGGTTACATAAAATGTTAATATTAGAAAACACTGGGTGAAAGATATTCAGGAATTTACTAGCTGGGAAAGTCTTCTGTCATTTAAATTATATAGAATAATTTAAAATAAAAGTCAAATTAAGAAAGTCACTCTGCCAAAACAACTTTTAAAACTATATAATCCTCCTTGGAGTCTTACTCTCCAAATCCACACTTTGCTGGAGTTTTCTAGTATTTTGTTGGAGATTTTTACAACTGGGCTCATCAGGGATATTGGTCATAATTCCTTTTCTTTCTTTTTTTTTTTTGCGGTACCAGGGATTGAACCCAGAGGCATTTTACCTCCTAGCTACACCCCCGGCCCTATTTTTTATACTTTATTTTGAAACCAGGTCTCACAAAGTTGTGGAGGGCCTCACTAAGTAAAGAGAGAGAGACAGGGAGAGAGAGAGAGAGAGAGAGAGAGAGAGAGAGAGAGAACTGAGGCTGGCCGCGAACCCAGATCCTCCGGTCTCCGCCTCCCAAGTACTGGGATTACAAGCGTGCGCCACCACACCCGGCTTCATAATTCCTTTTCTTATAGTGTCATTGTCTGGTGTTGGTGTCAGAGTGATGTTTACCTCTTAAAATAAGTGTAGAAGTGTTCCTTCCACTTCAGTTTTTTGGAAGAATTTGAGAAAGATTGTTGCTAATTTAATTATACTTTAACTTACTTGGTAGAACTCACCAGTAAAGCCAGTCCTTGGTAAGTTGGTAACAAATCACATGGGTGAACATTTTGATTCTGTATGTCTCAAAGTGCAACCTATGTCATGTGCTTTTACTGTAAACCAGTGTCTCTTAACATTAGCACTATTGAAATTCCGGCCCTTATTATTCTTTGTTGTGGGAGGTTGTCCTGTTTATTGGAGGATATTTAGAAATATCGTTGGTTTCTACCCACAGTTATGAGACTCCAAAAGGCCTCCAGACATTATTAAATATCTCTCGAGGGCCAAGATTTCCCCTTTGTTAAGAACCACTAATGTAAATTAATCTTTAATGTAATGTTGGTTGTCAGTATTTCATAAGAATACGGAGAAAGATTTCAATGATGGTTCTTCAAAATTGAGCAGGAATGTTTGGTAAGACAGTTTTTGAGGGTGAACATTGTGTCTATATTTTTATTATATACTCGGAGCTTAATACATGGTTAATGATAAAAAATGTATTTGTGGATTAATAAATGCATACATGAACGTCAAAGAAGATCTTTAGCTTGTGAATAAGACTTGGTAGTTTTTTTCAAATTCTTTGTGAATATATTCCATGGGAGAAAGATTAGACTTGTTACATTTGACAGTTAGGTTTTGTCCCAGAGCAGCCAGTATGAGTCAGGGGAGTACCATTCAGAATAAGGATATACGATTTATTATCTTTGTAACTTCACTTTGTCTCTCAATATATTCTTGTGTCTCTAGAGTAGGAATCTCATGTCCCTTATTCACTGCCATGTTGTGCTCACTGGGAGAGTGACTGCTGGAGATTGGGCATTTTTAATTACATTAATGTGTAAGTGAATACGTTTAAAATTTTTCAAACATGAATGTAGTAAGCTCCCCACTATTAAATCATTTGGGCCTTCCATAAGTGATTACACCATTCAGATCTCATAATAGAGATGCAGGAAGGCATACCATAGGAGTGAAGTACAGTTCTATAAGGGTATTTGCCTACTGGGACCATGCTCTATTTAATAATTTCATTGAATTTAAGAACAAATTTTCCTCAGCTTTCCAAAGATTTTGGAAAAAATCTACACTAACATTTACAGAGCAGTTCTCCAAAAATTAAGATCCTTGAACCATGTGAGGAACTCTTATGTGGGGGTCATTATATGAACCTTTAATTATGATCTAAAGGCACCCCAAATCCCTTTCCTTTGCTCTCCTTCCAGATTGCCTCACCCTGACTGATCCCCTCTCATATAAGTTTTATAATTTACATTTCTCCCACACAGGAGGTAAAGGCCCCTTTATTAGGGACCAACTAAATAAAATTGTATTTCTAAATGGTGACTGATTACGAGGTATCTAGGGGGGCATTTGCCACAAAAGCCAAGCCATAATCGATAAAATTTAAGTTGTTAAATGTTCTTCAAGTGTTGCTCCTAAATGTCATAGGAATGTCCTATATCATGGTGTTTGTGCATTCTCTTCCTTGTGGATGCATTAACAGCAAATCAAGAGCAATAACAACAGCATTCTCAGGGATTTCTAGCTCCTGAAGCACCTTTTTCTGAGGACAAAAAATCACACTGGTTGAAATTCCTTTTCTGGTGGAAGTATTCTGTTATTAGAAGACATCCCCAGAGCAGCATCGTCTGTCACCGCAGAAGAACATCTTGGTTTTAAAAATAGCACCTGCTAAGGTTTTCTCTAATCTGCCTGGAAATGATTGTGTGCCATTTGGGCATTTGCCTGTTCACTTAATCTCTCGTGCACATATTGCTCAACAGAAACACAATTTACTGTTTTCATTTTTTCCTAATTTAAATATATTATCTGCTTTCGAGAGCAAACACAAATAATAATTAGTAGAAAATAATGGTTCCGCTAGCTGAACTATCTGCAATGGAGAGTGTAGTAGATTGTTTAAAAAAAAAAAGAAAGAAAAAATGGCCACAATATTTTGCAGTGCCTTTTCTTAAAAGATGGGGATGCAAACCCAAATGAAAATACCACTATGCTGGGGCATTTGGACTTGTTCAGGTTTAGTAGCTTTGGATATTGCTGCTTTTGTATTCCTGTACTCTTGTGTGAAGAGGCTGAAGCTTGCTGGTCCCCATTTTTGCCAACACTGACAACCTATTGATGCCAGAGTTGGGAGCGAGTCCTTCCTAAGTCACTCGATTGCCAGCCAGTCTGCCCGCTACTGTCAGCTGGCTATAGACTCAGTGAGTCCTGCTGAGCTCAGCTAGAGAAACTGCCCAACTGACCCCCATAATTTTGACCCCCATAAATTTGAGTATGGTTTGTTACATAGCAAAGGGTAACTGATAGAGAAATGAGTTGCTACAGTAACAGATGTAAATGTGTCTGTTTTATGACTTCTTTCCTAAAATATAAGCTCAAGAATCGCAATTTCATGTTTCTTGCTCCTGCTGTATGCTCTAATCCCTAGAACAGGCCATGGGAAAGGGTTCATGGATTCAAGTTAGTAACAAATACTTTCAGTATGACACTGTCTTGATTTTACAAGATTCTGCTCCCCACTACACCCAAGAAAACTATTGCTAAGGGAAACTTCCATGTCGAAATCAAACCAGGAGCTCTTATTGGTGGGTGCAATTTGAACCTTCCTCTTGTCCTGAGATATACACAGTACAAAGTATGGTATCAAGCAGCTTATCCCCACTCCATCCCTCCCTCCTTTTGTCTCTGAAGTAGAATTTGCTATCCAGTATGCCTTGCCCCAACCCCCATTAGCCAAAGGTAATTGGTTACAATTAGTTTTAGGGTTGGGGTGCTGTCAACTATAAAATATAAAGGTGGATTGTTTTTATACTTTTACTGGTGCCTTATAGTCTCACATCATAATGTAGTTCTTAATGATAATGACATACATGCACACAGCACTGAGTGGGCTTCCCCCAGCTCCCACACCATGACCCCCGCACCCTCCCCATACAGGGTATTGAGATTGACATTGATATTCTCACATATGTACATAATGTGAACAGACAGAAATGATTCCTTCATTGATCCTCCCTCTCCTCCCCCCTTCCTCTAGACCACCTCCCAGGCTCCACTGGAGTTTTTCCTTCAGATGAATGGATTACAAAATTACGGGATATACACACAATGGGATATACACACAATACTCAGCAATAAAGAGAACAAAATAATGTCATTTGAAGGAAAATGGATAGACCTGGAGAAGATTATGTTAAGTGAGATTAGCCAATCACAGAAAGAGAAGGGTCATATGCTTTCTCATATGCGGAAGGTAGGGAGTAATCAGGATACCAAAGTGACTTCAAATAAAGGTGTTCGTTTTTAATGAAAAAATAAAAGCTTTCCCTAAGATGAAAGCACAACGGTGATATAAGATACACAGCTCTCAGGTGTGACTTAAAATAACTCTTTACAAATGAGAATAATATGCACATTTCAGAGGCTACACTGTTCTTGAATAGACTGTGGTTCAGGGGAAGAGAGGAGGTAGGGATAGCATTTTCTTGGTGAAGTACAGCAGACAGTGAACTATTATCCTAACGCATTCACGGAAGGCAACAGCAATCCTACAATCTCTATAAACACAGGTAACCATGACAAGACTCCAACTGACATCAGATGGCTAATGTCAATGTATACTAGGGAGAAAAACAAACCAAAACAACCTAAATCAATAGGAAAATGAGCAAAATGTTCTAAATTAGATTTTAAGAGAATGCTGAATTTAATTGACAGCTGCTAATTGCAGGTCCTGGGGAACTAATTCATATAATAAATATGAAGATTATGTAAAAGAAATAAAATAGCATGTTTATGGTTGATTTAATTAATAGATTGACATGAGGAAAATACTTGGTGGAGTTGATTGGTTAATATCTACCATTTTCTTTAAAAAGATTTGAATTTCAAAATGTTACTGGTATTTGCTAATATTCTGATAGTAAGCATTGTATATCGTGTGTGTGTGTGTGTGTGTGTGTGTGTATGTGTTTTACTGGGGATTGAACTCAAGGGCATTCTACCTTTTATATACCCTCAGACCTATTTTATTTTTTTTTTATTTTGAAATAGGGTCTCACTAAGTTGTGGAGGGCCTCACTATGTCTCTGAGGCTGGCCATGAACCTGCGATCCTCCTGTCTCAGCCTCCTGATTACTGGGATTACAACATGTTCCACCACATCTGGCTAGCACTATATATCTCATCCCTTTGAATTTGGATTCTAAGATCAGCAGGCATTAGAGAGGAAGGGTTTTGAAATAAAAACAATATCATTCATCAATATATATTTAAGGTTGCTCTGTGCTCATTTTGTGGTTTGATGACTCTCCCCCTCCTCTCTCCCTCTCTCTTTTTTTTTTGTATACTGTACCATAGTATATTATTGTGTGGATATACCACGGTTTATTTATATATTCACTTACTAAAGGGCATCTTGATTTCTTCCAAGTTGTAATAATTATCAACAAAACTGAATGCACATTCATATGAAAGACTTTAGTCTACATAACTCTTCAGCTCATTTAGGAAAATACCAAGAGCAAGGTTGCTGAATCACACAGTAGGCTTACTTTCTTAAGAAACTCCCAAACCATCTTTGAAAGTAGCTGTGAGATTATGTATTCCCACCAACCGCGGATGAAAGTTCTTGTTACTCCACATCCTCTGTTGTCAGTGCCTTAGCATTTAGTGATTGTAAAATGCCTATAGTGGTATCTCATTATTTTAATTTGCAATAAATTCTCTAATGACATGTGATGTTGAACACCATTTTTAATATTTATTTGTCATTTGTCTATCTTCTTGTTGAGGTATGTACGGATCTTACGGCACTTTCTCAATTGTTTTTTTTTGTTTTCTTATTGAGTTTTAAGAGTCCTTTCAGTATTTTTGATATCAGTCTTTCATCAGCTATGTGTTTTCCAAATATTTAGTCCCAGTCTTCACTCATCTAGATTATCAAATTTTTATTGTACCATTATTTTTAATATTTCCTATTATTCCTTTCCTATTTTGTAAGGTCAGTAGTAATACCACTCATTCTTTCTATTTTAGCAATTTAAATCCTCTTTGTCTTGATCAGTCCACCTAAAGATTTGTCAATTTTGTTGATGATTTCAAAGAAGTAACTTTCAGGTTTATTGATTTCCTATGTTGCTTTTTTATTATCTAAATTTTTCCTATGTAAGTCTTCACATTATCTTCCATATGCTTGCTTTAGGTTTAGTCTGAATTTATTTTTTCACTTTTTTAAGGTGAAAGTTTAGGTTATTGGTTTTGATATAATTCTTCATTTTTAATATAAACATTCGGAACTATAAATCCCCCTCTACTTCTTAGTTGCATTTCAGGAGTTGGCGTGTTGTAATTTTCTTTATTTATTTAAAATGATTTCCTAATTTGCCTTTTCTAATTTCTGGATAGTCTAGGAGTGTTTTTTAGAAAATTTCCATATATCTGTAAATTTCTCAACTCTCATTCTCTTATTCACTTCTAATTTCCTTCTATTGTGGCCATCCCCCATACTTGTGTGATTTCAACTCCTCTTAATTTGGGGACACATCCTTGTGACCTAACATGTTTGTCCTGATGATTGTCCCATGTCCCTTTGACAAGACTGTGTATTTTGCTGATGTTTGATGAATTTCTCAATAGATGTCTGTTAACTCTAGGTGATTTTTTTTTTTTTTTTGCGGTACCGGGGATTGAACACAGGGGCGTTCTACCTCCGCGCTATGCCCCCAGCCCTATTTTTTTTTTAATGCTTTATTTTGAAACCGGGTCTCACGAAGTTGTGAAGGGCCTCACTAAGGAGAGAGAGAGAGAGAGAGAGAGAGAGAAAGACAGGGGAGAGAGAGCGAGAGCTGAGGCTGGCCGCGAACCTGGATCCTCCGGTCTCTGCCTCCCAAAGTACTGGGATTACAAGCATGCGCCACCACGCCTGGCAACTCTAGGTGATTTACAGTGGGGTCCAATCTCCTATTTTCTTTTTAGTCCTCTTCCCAGTTGTTTCTTATACTATTTAAAGTTACCTTAATTTCTGGTTTTCTCTCCCCGTAAAGATCTTGGAAGTCATCACTTCCATCTACAACAGCAACAAAAAAGCTGGACAAACTGTAAATCAACAACTGTCAGATCCATCAAAGAGTTAAAGTCATAGGAAAACTAATGTCCTAAAAACTGGAGAGACAAGTAAATACAGAGAAATACAACTTAGCCAGGACCTAAAAGTGCTGTGGCCTGATACTTATGGGAAAACTTACACTGTATTGACAAAATCTTGGTGGATAAATATAAACTAGATTGAGATATAAAAACTCCTGGAGGACTAGTCTTAGGAACCTTCACACTTTTCTTAGTTTGGGGGAGTCCTTTATTAATTTTCTCTATTTGATAGTATACCTTTCTAATACTTAAAAATGAGAATTTCTTTCAATGCTTAGAAAAATTAAGTACACTATCTGAATCCTTTTCCTAGTAACTTCAATGTCTGGGGACAATCAGGGATAGATTTTTTTTGCCTGATATTTTTTTTTCAGTTGATAAGCTGTACTTTTGTGTTTCTTTGTATGTTTTGTAATTTTTGTAGAGTATTACAACTGTGAAATTGATTCTTCTCTCAGGGTTTGTTATTGTTGTTTCTATGCATTAGTTTTTGTTTTATTTATTTTGTATGTATGGGGGCGGGTATTGGGGATTGAAACAAGGGACATTCTACATCGGAGCTACACCCACAGCTTTATTTTTATTTCTTAATTTTGAGTAACTTCAATGACAAGTAAATACAGGGAAATACAACTTAACCCAGACCTAAAAGTGCTGGGGCCTGATATTTATGGGAAAACTTACACTGTATTGACAAAATCTTGGTGGATTAATATAAACTAGATTGAGATATAAAAACTTCTGGAGGACTAGTCTTAGGAACCTTCACACTTTTCTTAGTTTTCTTTGTATGTTTTGTAATTTTTGTAGAGTATTACAACTGTGAAATTGATTCTTCTCTCAGGGTTTGTTATTGTTTCTATGCATTAGTTTTTGGGGTCTCACTAGGTTGATGAAAGTGTCAGTGCTTGTTGAGGCTGTCTTCAAACTTGCGATCCTCCTGTCTCCACCTCCCGAGTACTAGTATTATAGGCATGTGCCACCATGCCCAACTTCTATATATTAGTTAAATGAATGTCCAGGACTAATTCTATAGAGTTTGTATTCTTTGTCATGAACAGCATTGAATTGGTAAGCTTAGGGGTCAGATAGCTATCAAAACAGATTTTCTTAAAAGTTTTGAACCATTTAATCTCCCACCCTTTGCTGAAGGGCTCTTTGTGTGTGTTGGAACACATTTTTAATACTCTGCCAGTTTTCATTTCTGTATTAGCTGTGGTTTCTTTCTTGTGCAGAGCCTTAAGTTCAGCCAGAATCAAAAATAAAAGGTGTGAGATAAAGTTCTTCTCAGGTTTTTCCTGGGCATGATGAGCATGACTCTATATATCATGACCCTGGCCATCTAGATCCCCAAGACTGTGAGAGCTTTTCAAAACTCCCTCTCAATCCTTAATTTTTCATTATAAATGCATCGTCTAGTTTCTTGTTTCATCCAGGGCATTCACCACTTCAGGTAGCTACAGTGTTAAACAGTGACCCCTGGTTGTTTTCAACAAACACATTGTGAATAGGGATTTCTGCCAGGATCAAGTTCTATAGTATCAGAACAAGTAAGACAAACCCTGTGGGTGGTATTTTTCCATTAACCTCCCAAAAAGTCGAACAGGGACAATTTTATGGGGATAACATTGTTTGGGGTATGGGTGGTAGAAAGGCTTTTTAAATCCATTAAGACTCCTCTCCTCCAGTGACTGTTGTATTATTGGTTTTTATAACTAGCTTGGTTCGGAGGTAAGTGGTTTTGAAAAACACCTTGGACCTGAAGAGATGGGTGTGGGAGTAAGGCCAGATAAAACTCCTCAGAGCTTGCTGTTCTCACAAAGACTTAGCTATTTTTCTTGAATAAGGACCCCAAAGATTTTTGTAGGATTTTGGTTAATTTCTGGTATTCTGAGTAAGTTGATTTTAACAAATTTTGCCAAGTGTTCTCATTGCTATTACAAAAGAGCAGATTTTTGGCAGTCTTTAACTATAATATTCTAGATGTGTTAATTACTCACACTAATAGGTTTTAATTTTTATAATCCACAATTAAATAGGATTTTTAATGTGTATTAAACTAAAGTTAAGTAGGCATGGCTCATCATACAATCTTTCTCATATACTCACATGCAATGGGATTGGCTCTCCATGGCAGGATTAATATAGGAAAATCTTCTAAAATTATTAAAAATTATTTGGCTACAAGTACCATTTATTTGAAAAGAGGGTTTTTTTTTTGCTTAGTTTTAAATGGGATGAGTGTTTTTGCAGAATTTACTTTGGGAAATGCTGGAACAAGTAGCTTTTGGACATTCTCAAGTAGGTACTTAAAGCTAGGTTAGCAGGTCACCAAATAATCAAACAGGAATTTCAGCCACCCTCTCAACAAGCCATGGATCTTCCATATACCAAGTAAAACTGACTTGCCCTTGCACAAGAAGATGAGTTCATGTAACAGAGAATCTGAGTGCCTTATCAACTCACCCCTATGGGTTTAGTAAGTCGTTAATGTCAAATCTCACAACAATAGAAAAAGGTTTCTGTAAGCACTCCTACTAAACAGAAGGATGGTTATAACATAAAATTCATTAATATTGTATTAAATTACAAAAACTTTTAAAGAGGTCTTCAATCTATAAAGAAGACAGTGATTATGAAAACTCAGAGTTGTCTATATTGCCAAAGGAATAGTACATGCTGGTTATCTATACACTGATTGAAGCTAACATTTATAGAAAAACTACTATGTGATAGGAAATATGCTAAGAAGACCAGCTACATAATTTGAAGGGTAAACATTTAAAACAGGGGCTTATTTGCTCAAAATTATGAAGAATTTCAGGACAGCAATATTAGAGGTTCAACCTGTACACCTTTATGTGGGATTGTTCTCAGCATGGGACACAGTGCAAAGGTATAGATGGCACGCCCACAAGCTGACCCTGCAAGCAAGACACAATCATAGATGCTATCATATTTAATAAAGTGAACCTTGTTATTCTCTTTATGAGGCACTTAAGCCTCAAAAATGGTGTTCAAGTTACAGAGCTTGTAATTGGAAGAGTTGGGATGGAAACGGATGGCCTTTGCTTCCAACCTGTGTCCTCTAGCCAGTCAGTCCTAACCACAAATGAATTTAACTTACCCTTATAAAAGGTGGTAAGAAGGGACATCAGAGTGATGTCTGAAAAATAAACTGCAGAAAAAATAGGAAAACACATTGGCAAAAATAAAATGCTTTATGAAATATCATGCAATGAAAAACATGAGGCTTGCTAATAAAGTAATAATTTATAAATGCATCTAATATAAGCCAGACACTGGACAAATTGCTTTTACCATGTCTAATTCAATTTATTTCACACAATGACCCTCTGACCAACATGCTATTATTGCCAACCTCAATTTGCAAATGAGTTAACTGAGGTTTTTAAAGAATATGTTTCAGCCTGGCGCAGTGGCACGCACCTGTAATCTCAGTACTTGGGAGGCTGAGAAAGGAAGATCTCAAGCTCAAGGCCAGTCTCAGCAACTTAGTAAGACCCTCAACAACTTAGTGATACTCTCTTTCAAAACAAAAAATATAATAAAATAAAAATAAAATAAAATAAAATAGGGCTGATGTAGCTCAGAGGTAGAATGCCTCTGGGTTCAATCTCCAGTACCACAAAAAAAAAGACAGAAAAGCAAAAAGAATTACATGTCTAAGATCAGAGAGCTTAGAACTGAAATGTGACCAGCCTAATTCAAAGACCCTATGACTGAACCACTCCATGATATTTTTCTTAGCTACAGTCAGGAGGTATGACATTTAGTTCTGGCTCTGCCAAGGACTCAGGTTGGGGACTTTAGGCAAATCACTAGGATTTTTGTTTTCTCACTTTGAATTAAATAGATTAAATAGATCATCCTTCCCATCTCCAACAGCCACTGCTTTCATAAAAGCTGAGGCTGTAGGATGGGAAAACAAACAATATGATATGTTATCTTTTCAGAGAAGGGAGAGGGAGAGAGAGAGAAAGAGAGAGAGAGAGAGAGAGAGAGAGAGAGAGAGAGAGAGAATTTGCCTCTCTGTAGACATTTAAAATTATTATTCTAACTGCACAAATTTATGGAATATTGTGTGATAATTTGATATGCATATATGATGTCTAATAACCAGATCAGGGTAGTTAACATTTCCATTTCCTTAAATGCTTTTTAAAATTTTTCAATTAACATGAAACAATTGTACATATTTATAGGATACAATGTGATATTTTAATACATGTATTGAGTATGTACTGGTCTAGTCACAGTAATTAAAATGTGACTTTCAGTCCGTCCATCTTTCAGTAAAAACCTCAGCTGACATGAAAATATTTCTCACAACCAAGTACTGATGCATTGCTTTTATAGCTGAGTTTTTATTCTGTCCTATTAGCATAGATTTTCATCTCTAAACTATTTACATTATATACTAATTCCTTATGATACTAATAGATATTGCTTGTGAAAAGGTTTCCTGGAATAATCTTTTCTAGGTCCTACTTATGTTAAAGTTCATACAGAAAACCATCTCATTATATTTAAAATGTGTATGCCCATTGTGCCCCTTCAAGAAGCAGTCTAGTTCAGGCACTAACACCTAAGATTCTTTAAGCCAATAAACCCATTTTTAAGAGTTTTACTGGGTCCTTCTTACCCAGAGCTCATGGTTCTGTCAGCAGCCCTTCAGCTTGCTTTATCAAAAAGTGACAGCTAGCAGCACATAGATTCCTGCAACCTTCCTCAGAAGGTCACATACATTCCCTGTGCTAAGAAAAGCATTGACCCAAGGCAGGTTCTGTTTGTATCAGTGTCAGGGCCTGCTTGTTCTCTCAACTTCTATGCTCTCTTAATGGATTTAGTAGGTTGTTCAAACTAAACTTCCCAGCAATAGGCGGGCTTTCTCCAGTCATTCCAACTAAATAAGGGGAGCTATGGATTACCAAAATACACTATTATTGTTTCTCAATCACAAAGGCATTTACATTGGATCTTAAGTCTCATAAAATAAGAGGCAGAGAGCTGGGCAAGTGAAAAGATATCTGGTTAGTAAAACCTGATTTACAGAGCAGTCTTCTCATCTTCTGGCTCAAGTCAATTTCACTGTGTACCTCCTATGTACAAGACACCAGACTACATAGGCACATTTATGGGTAGCATCTCATGTAGTCCTCCTAATAATTCAAGATATGCCTTGCTATTCCCTTTTCAAGAAGCATCTAATACTCAAATAGTTGAAATGTTTTCCCAATTTATGGAGCTAGTAAATGGTGGATCTGGGATAGAAACATGGAGTTTAGGATTCCATGAAGCCTCCCCCTCCTTTAGCCACAGTCCTGACCAACATACCTGGCCCTTCTTGGTGGCAGAAAAGGAACTTTAGGGTCAAGCAATAAATAAGAGCTAAAATCAATTCTCCTGTTTAAAATATATGTAACAAGAGGCAAAAATTAGTCATTGGCCCATAACACTTATGGCTCATAACACAAATGTCTAAAGTTTAGGCTACTACATAGGGATGTTGTTTGTAGCTCTTGAATCTACATGTTTGAGTCTTGGTTCTATTTTTCTATTTTTCTTTTTCCCTTTATTTCCAATTCTCTTATAATTTAGGTGAGATTCTTCTCAGTGATGTGGGGTTAAGTTCATTAGAAGAATATCATACCTGCACATATCTGGGTTTTTTTTGTCTTTTTAAAATAATATTATTGGAGGAATCCAAGATGGCAACTGAAGGAGATACCACGTTGTGATCTCTTTGAGATTTGGATCTCAATTGCTGTGAAAGCAGCTTCTTGACAAGAGAAAAAAAAGCAATGAAAAATTGAACTAAACAACAAAAAATTTGAAACACAACAGAATCAAAGCCAGAAGACAAAACAGAGGACAGTAAAATGCTCCAAGCGCCTTACCTAGGGACCATCATGACCAGGCTGCACTAGCGGCTATGGGCACTGCGGCTTCCACATGCCTCCAACAAAGAAGCCAGCGACCTGTTGTAAATTCAGCAAGCACAGATCAGCAGCAACGAAAGTGAGAAGGGACTCACTCCACGCTCAACAGAGGCCCAAACTGCGGCGTGGGCGGAAGCAGCAGTGGTGCCATTTTGGTCAGGTTGTGCCGGGGGCTACTGGCATTGTGGCTTCTGCAGGCCACAAACGGAGAAGCCAGTGACCTGTTGTAAATCTAGAAACTGCAGATCATCAGCAACGAAAGCGAGCAGCAATTCGCTCCATGCTTGACAGAGACCCGAGTGTCCAGAGGCCTGACCAGAACCTGCGGCAGCATCGCTGAGCCCACCTCCTCCCCCAGAGATTAAGAGCAGCTCTCAACCAGACCTTAAGTCAATGAGCCACCCCAGGGGGAGACCACCCAGTGAGGCCACAGGGACTCACATGGCAAGCAATAGACTCACGGGGTCTGAGACTTTGTGGATCACCCCTGTGGAGGTGTGAGTGAGGTCTTCTGTAAGACACAGTTGACTAGTGGATAAGCAGACAGCCCCCCCACCCCTGCGACATTTGGAAGGGACAGACCTATAACCCGCAGGATGCAGCGCCCTTGCAGGGTTCCTGGGGATCACCATAGGACACACAGTCGTGGTACCCTGGGAAAATTAGACCAATCCAGCCTTCTCTGTGGAAAACTTGGAGTTCCGTGTTTGCACAGAGTCTGGTCAAAGTGACATTCATCATTGCTATAGGCAAAGAGAGACACAAACCCAGGGTCCTGTGCTAGCAACACCCGCCATATGTGCAGACAGAGAGAGATGTAGAGACAGCCCCAGTGGAGAACACAGAAACCCATGCTTGCAGTGAGAAGGGCACTGGCAGCACTGGGCGCCTGCACAGGCAGTGAGAGGCACTAGACAAGGATCCCAATCACTGACGGATACAAAGAATTGGGCCTGAAAATGTACATTATACCGAGCAAGTGAGAATAACCATTAAGTAAAGGCTATAAACCTATAAGGTTCACCTAGTAGCAAATATCTACCTCCAGAATAAGATACTATAAAGGAAAAGAGATTAGACATAGGAAACCTACAGAGTGAGAGAGAGCTACCAAAATTAACAAAGATATAAACTTAAAAAACCTTAAATCATGAAAAGGAAGAATAGCAAAGAAACAATGAGCTCCCACAACTCCACAACAATAGAACCCACCAGCACAGAACTGCAAAGATTGCTAGAAGGACAGTTCAGAACTTTGATAGTAGAAATGATACAGGGTTTCCAAAAAGAATTCAGAGAGAGCCTGAAAGTAATGAAGGATCAAATAAACAAAGAATCTGACACCCTGAACTGGAATCAAAAAGAAGATCTGAAGGAAGTGAAGGATGCGATAATTGAAAGGAAGGTATCAATACAAATAATCAACAATAGACTACATGGAAAACAGAATCTCACTCGTAGAAGATGACTTCTCCAAAAATGAACATATAGTATATAATTTAGAAAAAACAATTCGACAGCATGAATTGGACATTGAAGAGATTGCGGACAATCTTAAAAGAGTAAACCTAAGAATAAAAGGCATAGAAGAGGGAATAGAAGCTGAAATCAAAGGAATCAATAATCATTCCAGAGAAGTAATATTAGGAAATTTTCCAAACATAGACAAAGAGTTCAACACACAGGTACAGGAAACTAATAGAAACCCTAATAGACAAGATCTGAGAAGAGGTTCACCATGACACATAATAATCAAATTGACTAATGTAGAGGCTAAGGAGAGAATCTTAAAGGCAACAAGAGAAAAAGACCAAGTAACTTTCAGAGGCAAACAAATAAGAATCACTCCCGACTTTTCAAACCAAATCATGAAAGCCAGGCGGGCCTGGAACAACATATTCCAAACTCTGAAAGAAAACAACTTTCGGCAATATTTATCTATTCAGCAAAGATATCTATCAAATTTGACGGGGAAATAAAAATCTTCCATGACAAATAGAAGCTGAAAGACTTTATGTCTTCCAATCCAGAATTAGAGAAAATACTCAGAGATTAATTACAAAGAAGAAATAATAAAGTAACGTCAGAACCAGAGAAACAATGATTTCCATCAAACAAAAGAACAAACACTATGTCAAACAGAAATTAAAACTCAAAATGTTAGGAATTAAAACTTATCTCTCAATAATCCCTCTGAATATAAATGGCTTCAACTCCCCAATCAAAACACACAAGGTGGCAAAATGGATTAAAAATCACAATCCATCTATATGCTGCCTGCAAGAAACACACCTTACAAGTAAAGATACAAACTAAAGGTGAAGGGATGGAGCAAGGTAATCCACGCTAATGGAACTCAAAAACAAGCAGGAGTAGCAACTATGGTATCAGACAAATTAGACTTCAAACCTAAACTTCAGAAGAGACAAAGCAGGTCATCACTTACTGGTAAAAGTGATATCCAGCAAGAGGATATAACGATAGTCAACATTTATGCCCCAAACATAGGTGCAACCACTTTCACAAAAGAAACTCTCCATGACATTAAGTCACACATAGATCCCAATACAATAATATTGGGAGACTTCAACACCCCCTTCACACCACTACATCAATATTAAAGACAACAGGTCAGTAAAGATGCCTCAGAGCTAAGGAACACCATAAACCAAATGGACCTACTAGACACTTACAGAATATTCTACTACAGCTGAATTCACATTTTTTCAGCTGCTCATGGAACCTTCTCTAAAATAGACGATATCCTAGGTCACAAAGTGAGTACTAGCAAGTTCAAAAAATGTGATATAATCCCCTGCATTTTTTCAGACCATAATTGAATGAAACTAGAAATCAACTATAAGAAGACCCAGAGAAACCTCATAAACACGTGGAGACTGAACACCACACAGCTGAACAAGGAATAGGTCACAGAAGAAATAAGGGGAAAAATTAAGAGAGTCCTAGAAACAAACAAACACAGAGATACACCATATCAAAATCTCTGGGACACTCTGAATACAATATTAAGGGGAAAATTCATAGCACTGAGTGCCCACATAAGAAGAACAGAAAATCACTAAATAAATAACTTACTGACACACCTCAAAGCCCTTGAAATACAGGATAAAACCTTAGATGAGTAAAGAAGGCGACCAAACTGAGGGAGATGGGAGGAGGGAAGAGGGAAACACCCTAATTCAGGATGTACATACACAAATTTATCAAAGTCAATGACTATGCTGAGCATGAGAAGGAAGGAAGGGGGTGGGAATTGGTGGAGGGCTAATTGACTGATGTGTGCATGTATACTTCTATCACCCGTAAACCCATCAAGATGTATGATTACAATGCACTAATAAAAAATAAATATATAAATAAGATAATTTTATTGGCACAATGTAATTATACATTGTGGTGATATTCAAAGTGATACATTCATATATGCACTCAACATCACTTGGTGTGGCGCCCTCTGAAACCTGCACACCTCTTTAAGATAGGTACTTCTTTGCTTGGTCTGAGAGCCCGGATGTTGTGGGACAACACTCTTAACATTCTTCGAAGCCTCTTTAGTTAAGAGAGTCTATGAAGCATGCCCTTAGGTCCTTTTAAATCTTTTTTTTAAGTACAGATAATGACATTTATTACCTTTTCTTTCTTCTTTCTTTTGTTCTTTCTTTTTTGTGGTACTGAGGATTGAACTCAGGGGCCTCTGAGCTATACCCCAGTGCTATTTTATTTTTTATTTTGAAACAGGGTCTCACTAAGTTGCTGAGGGCCTTCCTAATTTGCTGAGGCTGGACTTGAACCTGTGATCCTCCTGTTTCTGCTTCTCAAGTACTGGCATTACAAGTGTGTGCCACCACACCCAGCTTAGGTCCTTTTAAATCTTAACAAAGTGCCTCATTGTCAAACCTTTTAAATGTCACTTATCCTAAGACCTTGAGAGACATTTGCCTTCTCAATAGTCTGGTAATGATGGTAATGAGAAATGGTTCTATTTTTTATTCCAAAATATCCTGGCTTATTTACATTTCATATAAATTTAAAATATTGCATGAAATTGGAACAATTCTTTGTTTATATTCTCACTCTCTGAATATATATGCATATATAATCATTATATAGCATGACATTACACATATAATTATCACTAATAAGAGACCAGATGTACTGTCAATGTTCTGCTTAGAAATTTTTCTAACCAAATAATCAGATCTTTGGGTATATTTTATATTTTCCATTTTACACCAGGTGACAACATTGCCTAACTACCTACTGCCACTTTACTATTGTTTTCTTTTTATCCACACTCCACAATAATTTTCTCCTTGTCCTTCCGTCTTTCATCAGTAGTCTGCCTGAGGCCTTCCTAGGTTGTCTATGACCCAATTCAATGTCAATGTCATATTTTTAAGCTTTTCTTTCCACAGAAGCATCCCATTTCCAGGTATTGACCCTCTGCAAGGAAGGTTATTAGCCACTGTGGAAATAAATCTCAAACCTTATTGTCTTGTCTAGCTTTTGTGCCTTGATGAGCACTATATTGAGAAAGAAAAAGAAAGGGGTTGGGGGAGTGACAGAAAAGAGTGAAAATTTAGGGTAAAAAAGATGTCTCAAAAATTGTAACTTTCTCTTCTTCATATCCTCAGAAGTGAAACTAAAATCTTTATAAGGTTGTGTTTTTTTCCTCCAAAGTCATCCCATTACAGGGCATATAAAAGATATATGTTTGTACTTTACACTGTGTACAGAGTCAGCTATAGAAAGGGAACTGTATAATGTTCAAACAGAAAGGGACTTCACCTTCTTATACCCCTACACCCAACGCAATGGTTCCATGTTGTAGAAAGAAATCTCCAGACCCTCTTCTGGCAGGGGGATTGGCTAATGCACCAATAGAGAATGCAGACTGTAGACAGGGAAAAATATAATTGACCCCAGACTCTTGACAACATCTCTGCCTTTTATTTTTTCCATTTTTTAAAAAGTATCTTCTGATAATGGACAAAAGAATTCCTGTTACTGAGCAAGAGAGCCTCTAACATGTGGGTCAAAGGCATCCTCATTTCGAAGGGGAGGATAATACATGTCATTCTACTAGCCTTTAGAAGAGTGATCAGAAAGAAACCAGACCAAACCCACCGGCAGTACTCACACAGCCTAAATATACAGCCAAAGGAAGTTGACAGAACTCTTACACTCAGGTGACCATCTTAATGATGATGTGGATCTATATTTAGAGGCATGAAAAGTTGCACTATCTTGGTAATTGAGAAAATATGTTACAAAACAGTTTAATGGAATCTAAATAAAAAAATCTGTACAAATGCATAGATAAATGCTAGAAAATATATTTACCAAAATGTTGGCAGTGGTTATATATGTTTGATAAAAATGCAGAGGAATTATATTTCTTTTTCCTTTTTCTAGATTTTCTATTCCTCTTTCTCTTTTACAGTGAACATGAATTTCTTTGTCATAATGAAAGAAAATGATGCCAATGAAGACTTTTTGTTTGTTTCTGTGGTACTAGGGATGAACCCAGGGTTGTTCTACCTCTGAGCTACACCCCAAGCCCTATTTTAGAGTTTATTTTGAAACAGGGTCTGGCTGGGCGTGGTGGCGCACGCTTGTAATCCCAGTACTTTGGGAGGCGGAAACCGGAGGATCCGGGTTCGCGGCCAGCCTCAGCTCTCTCTCTCTCTCTCTCTCTCTCTCTCTCCTTAGTGAGGCCCTCCGCAACTTCGTGAGACCCGGTTTCAAAATAAAGCATAAAAAATAGGGCCAGGGGCGTAGCGCGGAGGTAGAACGCCCCTGCGTTCAATCCCCGGTACCGCAAAAAAAAAAAAAAAAGAAACAGGGTCTGGCTAAGTTGCTAAGGCTCACCTCAAACCTGTGGATCCTCCTATCTCAGTCTCCCAAGTACTGGGATTACAGGCATGTGCCACTATGCCTGACTTGCCAATAAAGTTTTTGAAAGAGTTTCATATTCCTATCCCCTCCCCATAAACCACCAAAAAGGCAGCAAATATTTTATATGACTGTCTCATGGATTTCGCTGGGGGTTGATGAAAATAAAAAAAAAAATTCAAAGCCATGCATGAACATGAAAACATTTGAGAAAGCAAAGAAGCTATTCCTATTTTCTGCAACACTGCCATGTGGGTTCTCAGTGGTATCATTATAATAATGAAGTTAAAACATAGTAGAATTATATCTAATTAGCTTCAGTTGCTGTTGGCTATTTTGTCCCTCACCCCTAAATCTTTTTAGCAAGAAAGTTGATTGACTCTTACAAAATTGATTGTAACCTGAAACACAATTTTTTCTTCACTTGCTTATTTTGTTTTTATTCATTTGTTTTGTTTTTCTTGGCAAACACTACCAGAGTAATAGATTTGATTACTGTCAAGCCTATTATATGATATATTATTTAAACAATGCCTATAAGACACTAATAAAGAGAAAATTCAATAGTATTGGCATGACAAAGTGAAAAGTATTAATAAGGAGAAAGAGTTCATCATCGTCATTAGATTTGAGTGCTTTGGAAAGAAGCACAGAGTGTCAGGGGTTGATGAAATTGCATTACAAAGTCACTCAATTTCTACATGGATTTTTTTTAGTGAGTAATTAGTATAAATAATTCTGACTGGTTTTGAAAACCATGGATACTGACAAAAATAAAGGAGTAGATGATGGGAAGCAGATGGATCATTTAATTTATTTCTCAATTACAGTTGACACATTGGGCACAGAAATCTGCACGTCATCTATTTCTTTATGGTCCATTTTGCAGCTGTGTTTATTGTCATAATAAATAAATACATTATCTCATTAATGAAGCACCAAGTAATTTTTATTCCAAAAAGCATACTCACACACAATGCCTATACTCCAAATAGAACATAAAAACAGGGGAATTTTCAGTCAACTGAATGCAACAAAGGAGTAGGACCCATGGGGACGGAGGCTTTGGAAAATTAAAGTTGGTCACCATAGAGTATAACCTGTTATCTTCTAGACATGCTCAATTTTTAAATGGGACAGTTTCCTTGTCAGATAGCCACACTATCAAATAGAGGCATACTAGGAAATCTGTGTGCATTTTCTAGTTAATATGTATAGCATCTGAGATGCAGATGGATACTGAAATTTATTGTCCTCCATTTTAGACTCCCTCTTCAACTAGAAATGCCAGAAATATTTGCAGAAATAGCAGAGCCAACCTCTGATGCTGTATTTAAAGTTGTGAAAGCAAGGCACATTGAATTAGGAGCAGAATGGTCTTTTATTCTGAAGTGAACAAATGAATCTTTATATTCTAACAACTCCCCCATCAAAATAGTACAGTCAGGGCTGGGGTCGTTGTTTAAGTATTGACCACCTGGTATTTCTTCATTTTGGATTAGGCACTTACCTGGTCTATGAGTTTCCAGTGATGGCAGAGATTTAGGGAGACGGATATGTTACTTGGGAACATACTCTTTGGCTTTGTTGGATCCTATAATTCATATATTATCCCCACTTATTAATCCTTTGACTGTATATCCTTAATTATTTGACCATTTTGACTATATTTATTCAATAGCTAGGTTCCTGAAAAATCCATGCAAATCACATTTTAGGAATGTATTCAGTAGACTTCAGATTCATATAGATCTACATCAAAATCTTGGTTTTGTACATTTTAGTTTAATGACTTTAGATTGTTAACCTATTCTCTCTAACTGGGCTTCAGTTTCCTCATCTGAAACATGGGAATGTTAAGTGTATTTATGCCACTGGGTTGTAAAATTAGATGAGGTAATGTCTGTGAAGGTTTAGGAAAGTGCCTGGCAGAATCGGTGCCAAAATTATTTTTTAATTAAAATATATATGGCTACATTATTACATGTTCATATAAGGTATTGTTCTTTATCATGTAGTAAATAGCACCAAGCACTCTTTAAAGAGAAGACATATTATATGCATATGTCTAGCTTTTTTAGCACTCTGAGCCTGGGGAATTGGGATTGGGTTTTTCTTGAAGCTGACTAGTTGTACACCAGTTGAGGACATGGGAAAATGACTCATGTTCCAATAATGCACATCACTTCAAGTCCTTTGTATCTCAAGGTTATGTTGAGGTGAGGTCTTGTCCAAATACTCAAATTTTTGAAAGTTTTCCACTGACTGGAGAAGTGTAAAACCTCTGGTTTGATGATAGACTGTAATGCCATCAAGAAGTAAAAGTCAGTCAAGGAAATGTGGCTTGAATGCTGGTGTATTAAAATGCCTGGTACCTCTTTGGTCATAATTTCTAAACTCACAAAGTACTGTGGATGGAGAGATCCTTAGTGGCATCTTTCTCTTTATCACTCTCCCTCTCTCTCTCTCATACACACACACACACACACACACACACACACACACACACAGGACTGTGAAGTTTCAGATATCTGGTGATGCAGGGCCACCATGTTCTCACTCCATAATACTCCCTGCCAAGAATCTGGTGGAAAGTTTGGAACTTGGAGAAAGGCTGACTAGAAAAGAGAAAGGAGATGTTGGTATGGAGATAAGGCTGGGTCTGGATTCTGAGTAGTAGAGGGCTGAGAAGGCCTTTGGGAGGTAAGATGTATAATGAAGTCTAACAAGTCGATAACAAGCCATGCAATTGGTGCTTTCTTCATGACCCATCCCAAGTCTTGGGTGAAGTAAAAATGAGCAAACTAAGTGTCCTGTTAAGGAACTGGCGTGAAATGCATTGAAAGACTTAGTTGTAGTCTGAAATGGGGGTCCAAGAAAAAAAAGAGGAGAGTACCAGCCCCCCAAAATCAAAGGAGGTCAAGAAAGCTAAAGCCCTATGGAAATTTACAGAGATTTGGGGGGAGAGATGTAGACTCCCACAGGCCGCAGCATTGTAGGTGTCCTACATTTAAGGCAAATTTGCTAGATCTTAAGAGTTAGAAGCTCCAGCAGCCATCTGGTTTGCAGTTATATTTTTCAAGACATTTAAAGTTGAGAGCTTGTCCCTACATATATGACTAAAAGCATAGGCTCTCCTGACAGTGATGAGGAGGAGCCTCTGTTGGTTTCTAAGGGCCATGGAAGAAGATGGCTACAGCAGCTGCTGCCTGTGTGGAGACCTCCTCAGAGAGAATGCTTCTGGCCTTCACCAAGGGATGAGCAAAGAGAAGGCTGCTCATGTCAAGTCTCTGCATAAGGACAGCCTCTGAAAGTTCTAGGTTCTTCATCCTTGCAAACTCAGTTTTCATGAATCTACAGCTCAACTTATTGGTGAACAAACTCTGAAGATCACTTGCTTGATCTCTGCTCAGCGGGGGTGTTGCATGAATAATGGTGACAGCTACAGACAGGCAGTCCTGAAGAACAATTGTGAGAAAGCAGGGGTGGCTGGCAGTGGCTTTCAGGAGTGTGAAGGGATGTGTGGGCTCCTTTAAGATGCCAATTCCATGAGTCTTAGCAGGCTGCGGTTGGAAGGGTAAATGGGGAAACAGAGGAGTTTTAATTTCAGGCTTAGGTAACAGTGGCAGGAGAAAATCGGTAACAGGTGGTTGCAGCTTCCCTGCCATGATTTTAAACTCAGAAAATTATATAACTTGACCATCAGGTGGCAAAAAAGTGAGGCTGGAAAACCCCTAGTTTTTAATTCATTATCAGCTTCTTCCACATATATTGTCTGAATCTTAGGTAAGAGCTGGTTTTGAGCATGAGTTTGTATGTTTAAAGAACACAGTCTTGGAAAAAATATTATAAGTATCTGGAGAGCACAAATGATGACTGAATTCTAGCAAAGTTCAGGACAAAGATATTATTTCTTCCTAAAAATGAACCCTGAGTCCTGTATTAATTAAGTTTGGGAACCAAAATAGAAAATTTCCTAGTCGATACCACAGTTATACAGTTATTCATTTGTCCTCTCCAAAGCAATTAGTTCTAGCAAAATTTTAAATGGTATTGTTGTGGATTTTATTAGATTTCATGCAAAAGGAACCTTATTAAAATGGCTTGACCAGATGAAAGGTAATCCCGAGCTTGTACAGCTGTTCCAAGAAACACACTCCTTCTATCTTTTTGTACATTAACATACAGATTTCTTTCTCAACTTGCAAGATTTCTTCTCTTCCTGCTTCAGTCCATATTCCAGGAAGAAGGATAGAAGGAACCAATGAGAAGTGGTAATGCTTGCACTAGAAAAGCCAAACATTTCCAGAAATCCCCAGCAGATACTTGGTAATATTTTTATTGGCAAGCACTATGCCATTTGGCTTCTCATATCTTTAGGAAAAACTGGAAAAGTTAATATTTTTGCTGGGAATATCACTAACAAAAAATAAAATAAAGGTTTTATTTAACAAGAACAGTAGAAGGGATATTGGGGAGGCTATCAGTCATGTAGGCTTATAGTTTCTTGGCTGATAGTTTCTTGCAGGTGAGCTTCTGCTATGGGAAACTCTAAGCCATGAAGCAAATAATATTGTGTTTCTATATTCATTTGCTCTTTGAGAAAATGCATATTAAGTTAACATAATAGTGGTGCTTAGTATACAAAGGATAGATGCAACCTCGTCCTTTGAGTTTCTTTCTGTTCAGTGAGCTGAGGCAAACACTTAAATGACTGGTGCCAAGTGATATGCACTGTGAGAGGAGAGTCATGTGACTCCTAAGCACAAAGGAAGGGCAGCTGGGCTGAGGAAAGAGGAGAAGATGCTCACATGAGGTGCATTTTAAAGAACCGATTATACAACATATATCAAAAAAGTAGCCTTGAATATAATGTCAATTAAAAGGTCAAACATTTCAAAGCAAATGTGCAATAATTATATGACCTTAGACAAAATCTGAGCTTCAGCTTCTCTACAGATTTTACCAAAGTTACAAGGCTAGTATGATGAGCAAATGAGCTAATAGTAAATGCAACTTGCACCCAGTAAGTACTGAATAAATGCTGATTGTACACAGGACTGAGTGGCAGTTCTATCACCATCGTCATTTCATGTCTAAGCACGGTGCAGATCAGAAAAATCCCACAGCCAAGTAAGTAAAGGAGCTGAGGTCCCTAACCCAAGAAATCTGACTCTAAAACCCATTTGCTTCACATTTTCTCCACACCCACCAAGGAATTTAGAATATGTCAGGTAGTATAATACAGGTTACTTTACAGTGTACATCATAATGTTCATGCAATGCCAGTGAAAAGCATGCACCCATGCTGTGAAGTCACCGAAGTGCACAATTAGTCCTTCTCTCCTTCACTCGCATCCATGCGGCTGATTCAAACAATACTACTAGCATGTCTCCTGTGTAAAAGCACTATGAAAGACACACACACAAAAATTCCTCAACATGATGCATATTTA
Source organism: Glis glis (assembly GCA_004027185.1). Classification (NCBI taxonomy): domain Eukaryota; kingdom Metazoa; phylum Chordata; class Mammalia; order Rodentia; family Gliridae; genus Glis; species Glis glis. Next base: position 40,112 of record PVJS01001986.1, read on the forward strand.
AAGGAACTTTGATTTGCACATGAACATATTTTGCTTTCGATGAATAGGCAGTGTATTTATAAACATTATTCTTCTTACCTCGAGAGCTTTCAAAACAAAACAAAAAAACTCTTGAAGTTGTGTTTATAAAATGTGCAAATACTAAAACAGAACTAAATTCACTCAGCCGAAATTTCTAAAACAACGATAAAGGCCCAACAAAGTGAGATTAGCCAGTCACAGAAAGTGAAGGGTCATATGTTTTCTCTCATATGTAGAAGCTAGGAGGTAATCAGGATACCAGAGAAACTTCAGAAAATGAAGGAGAAACTCCAGTGGGGCCAGGGAGGTGGTCTAGGGGACGGGAAGTGGGGAGGAAGACTCAATGAGGGAATCACTTCCATTGACAGTATGTACATATGTGAGAATACCAATGTCAATCTCAGTATCCTGTATGGGGAAGAGGGGGACGGGAAGGGAGCCGAGGGAATGCCCACAAGTGCTGTGTGCATGTGTGTCACTATCACCATGAACAACACTGTAATGCGAGGCTATACTGCACCAACAAAAGTTACAAATAAAATGGAAACAAAGGAAAAGGACAGATTAAGTAACAGTAATAATGCCAGGGATGACATAGGGAAATCTAAATTTAAGAACTGGTAATATTATGGGATATAAAATTTAGTCATGATCTCCCTAAGAACCTAAGCAAGAAATGAAATAGGCTGTATGACCAAGTTTCTTAGCATCATGAAGATAAGTGGATTTTATTGCATAATAAAAGGAAATGAAACAAAGTGTTAATTTTTACCAATATTGAAATCATAGAAATTTGTTATTGACTATGGAAGAGATACAAAATAGACTAATTTATAAGATTTTTAGGTTACAGGTACTTTAAAAATACTGAATGGTCTAGTCCATCTTGAAGAATTATATTGCAATAGATAATATAGCCACATACACACACCTAACACAGAGAGTCATTTGATGCTAAGGAACACAGTGGCTAGCTGAGCCTTTTTGAGAGCACATTGTGTTTTATTGTTCTGGACAGATAAGGATCTGGAATTGTGTTAATTCTTTAATATCAACAAGGTTGTAGCATGACTTGAGACTTCCCTGGCAGCTTTCTGCAGAGAATAACCCAATTATTTCCTGGAGAATGGGCTGAAGCCTTCAGCACTGCTTTTAATCAGCACAATATTGTCTCGAAACACCTTTTTCCAATGTCCCTGGATATTTGGGAAACAAAGTTTGTTTAATGCTAATTTGATTAGAATGAAGCAAGAAGAGACATACAGAAATCTATGATACATGGTCAGGGCCCAATTGTTTTCAAATAATACTGAGTTTTACTGTTTTCTTCTGGGCATTCCCACTACTTTAAAGATTATACTTATTAATTCTATTCCAGTTTTTTAAGTACAGCATACAGTAACTGTGTTTTCTTAATGGAGCCTTGGAATGTGTCACCTGTAAAAGAGAATTGGAATGGAACCCTTTTTCCCATGACTAATTGGAGGGCTGGGTACTGGAGAGACTTGGAAATGATATTATTTGGCAATCAATGGCTGGCAGGGTCATTAAAGAAAGTCCCCACATTCATTAAAATAATTGAACAAAAATCTAAGCCTATGATTAGACATGGTGTTTCCCCTAAATTACTTTAAATATATTTATGAGAGAATAACTTTCACTTCAACCCTGATAGCTCCACCAGGGCATCTTTGACTAACTGGCATGCAAATGCATGGCTGCATTATTCAGTAGATCCATCACTGTCCAGAACAGAGGGACACTCCTTAGGATGGTAGGGAGAGAAGAACTACTACTGACCTGCATCCTATTGGGTCCACATAGCCCAAAGTTACAAACTACTTTTAAATAAAATGGCAGGTGCAAGGGAGAAATTGTTGGTCATTGTCATGAGGATCAGGGCTCAATGGCTAACTTTGGCTCTGTTTTCAGTGTCTGTTTTTCCAGACCTCCTCCTCAACATCATGTTATCTCTAACGCTTTCCCAAGTGTTTCTCTAACTCTATTTCAATTTCATAATGTTAGTAATAGGTAATCATTTTCTAAATAGTTGGTTTTTGTTATTTTATACCTGTACCTTTCCTCCTCTTGCCACTGTGCACACAAATCAGATAAGCGGACAGTTATTGACACTGTATACCAGTCACTGCGAATTCAGATTGTACGATCATTGCCCTGGAGTCCCACATCAAAATTCAAGAAGGATCTATTCCCTCTATTTCACTGTGGCTATACCACATTTCATTTCCATCATCTTTTAACATCCCAAATGGAACCAGAACTCTCTATAACATTTACAAGCTTGGTCTGCAAGATACTTAATGTTTATCTCCAAAACAGCCTTTCAAATGCCAACAAATACTGATGATATTTTGTATGAGGAAGATAAAGTGTTGTTTACAAAATCTATGAGAACTGCATCTCAGGTATCATGGAGCTTACAGCCTACAAGGGGTCACGGGATAATCATACTAAATTGGCACTACCAATCATCCCTGAATCAGCCAGGGTTAATTCTAAACTGAATCCAGAAAAAGCAAGAACCAAGATTCATCCTTACTTACAAAACATAAATGCATATACATGTATAATTACATAATAAATATATAATAAGAAAGACCATGAGCCGAACATAGTTACCATTCTGTCAGCCCAGCTCCCACGGGTGCTGGCACTCAGAAATGATCACACCATGGGCAAACTCCCCCACTCATGAAGACATTTCAAATGTGAACACTCTTTGCTTTTAGAGTTTCAAATAATCTTCTTCAAGAGGAAAGGGCAGTATTAGCTATCATTTATTGAGTATTTACTAATGTCACACATTGGGCTAAACACTTCCCAATTGTTATTTCCTTTAACATTTAGAGCAATCCTGTAAGAGATATATAATATTATGATATGTATTTTTCAGGAAAGCAAATAGAATCATACCTAGGTTAACATGGTTTGCCCAAGAACACATATGTACAATAAGATCAGTATTAGAAATCCATGTAGCATGACCACATAGCATAAGCTTTTGAACTATTTATGAAATCAATGGTAATGGAGAGAGAAACAGCCCTGAATTTGGAACAAGGAGGACCAAGTTTCAATCCCAATCTCCAAATTATTGTGTGTCCCTCTTAATCAGCCACCCCACTTATTCAGAGGTATACACCCCTGAGGAGTAATTTCCTTATCTGGGAAAAGAGGACAAAAGCTTTCTGATGAGCACACATTGTATTTCTTTGCATTAAGGTAAGAAACCAGGGCTTAATTTGAACTTTAGAGTTGTACCAAAAGTCAGACAACAGGCATGATCTTTGCTTGGGTGTTGCTGTTGTGTTGTAATACAACACAGGCCCATGAGTTATTGGTCATCTACACACTTCAAGCAATTGAGAAATCCTGCCTTGTTGACACTGACTCCATTAATTTCCAGCATATGAAATTTTCAGAACCATAAGTTAGAAATAATCACGTGAAATATTGAGTTCGTTTATGGTACAAAGTCTATTGGTAATGTTCTAAAACTTTAGGTGGGAGATGGTATGTTATATCTTTAGGTGGGAGATGGGTATGTTATATACAATAATAAATAAAAAAATTATTACATACAAAAGGAATCTTCTCGATACCTCGGATTTACAGACATGACATCATTTTTACTTTGTGTTACCTGTGTTCTCTCCCAGGGAGATCACAGAGAAGTAGACATCCCAGTTCCTCTGCTTGTGATCCCTCTCCAGGTTACTGTGCTAAATGTTCTACGTGGTTTATCATTAAACAATTTCATGTGTAAGTTTAATGTCCTCAGGTCGAATATATGCACCATGAGAACAGGCACTATATCTCCCAGCCTACTGTTTCTGTACGACATGAAGTTAACTGCAAAACCAATACAACTGGATGTCCCAGCTCTCTACCTGTCTTAGAGTATCATTCCTCAAGACACTGCATTCCTCTGGGCTTCAGTTTCCTTTTCTGGGAATGGAAGGGTTGGTGTTAAATATGGTTTTCTTTCCTGGATGATAATTCTATGATGCTGTGAATGCTTATATAAAAAAACATCTATGAGTAATCTCTAAAAGAGAGTAACTCTCAGACTCTTAAGATGACTCCCTAATCTTCTGTAAGCAAAGAAAGCTTAAAAAATGAACCCACAGTAATCAGAATAAAACTATAACATTTTGGAAATTAAACTTCTGACTTTGAAAAGAAATTTTTTTTTAAAGTGACAATCTTTCAAAAATCATTTCTGTTTCCAAAGACTACAATTTTTCTTTCCAAGCTCTGGCCATTTAAATGCCAAAGCTCAAGACCTCTTTTTGGATGTTTTGGATGTGAAACCTATAGCACAAAGCACACAGGCTTTTAAAACACTCGCCTGCTAAGCAACCATGCAGCTTCTGAACTGCTCTTTGAAGCATCCTCCAGCCTCCCAGATGACCTATCAAGCAAATGAAACACTTGGATTTGGCCATTGCTTCACTCTGGTCTGCCCATGGCTGGTTCATGGCTGCTCACTGGTAAAATTGTGCTATGGGAAGAGACTGTCTTAAAGGTACTTCCAAGTCTTTCCCCTTCTGCATCTTGTTCTCTTCTTCCCACCCCTTGCACTTGAGCATATGTACAGGATCACGTTCTTAAGGCTCGAAGGTTGATACCATTAGAACTGAAGTGGTTTCTTGCCTGTTGCCTCTCTCTGTGTTCCTATTATTGGTTATAATGGCTGAAAATTTGAGATAACATTCTTGATTTTTCCCAGCCTACTTTGAGATCAGCTGGCACCTACAGTAGACCAAGAGGACTGAAAAGATGTAAGAGAAAATATACCAGTGGGGAAGAATTGGGGGAGTAAGATGAGAGAGGTAGGTGGGGGATATACAGAACAAGTGTAAGGGAAGGTAGTCTCCTTCCTGCCTTTGAGCAGGAGCAGGTAGGAACATGTTGTGTGCGGCAGTGGCAGTCAGCTGTGATCTGGAGGATGCAGACCTAGAGAACTGGGGCTAGCAAGCTCAACATGGCTACACAGAGAGGTGGAAATACTTATATCATTGATGTCACTCACCATTGTGAAACTTAATGGATAAACAAGGAGGCAAATGATAGCTTCCTTCTTCACGAGAGAAATGTACTTATTCTAAGCCACTTTTAGTTGAAGAATTCCATTAATTTCACCTAATAAGTTTCTTTCCAAGTCTACTCTATGCTTGGTGAGGTTTTTCCCCCTCTGTTCTTTGTACCAGGTTTTATTTCACAACCACACTAGAAGGTAAGTGAGACTCTCTCCCTAATTTCTGAAAGTGGGAGGAAAATTTATATGTAATAAATGAAATCGAACTGCAAAAGGTACATGGAACAACTATTTATATTTTGAAAGATAACTCAATTTGCTTACTTTGCAATGGTATTAAAAATACTATCCAAGTCTGGTTAAAGTAGACATCAAATTACGGAAATTTTCAGTGCTTAGAGAGGTTGGGTAGGAAACACTATGTCCCAAGGCTAAGGAACATAAACATATTCTATTTCAAATTAATATTTTAAAACCCCGGCTAGTGACACTTGAGGCTCATTCAACCCTGACATTTGAGGCAGGCAGGCTATAAACCCTATAGTTACTCTGGCAAATGGATGAGGTTAATGTAAATGTGGCTAAATCAGGAAATACACTTATTTCCTCATGATGCTCATCAGTAGCACTGGAAGGTCTAGAGAACATCATTAAAGCAACAATAGTCGTGCATCCAAATAATAGCCACAATTCTACTGTGGCCTCTGTCTTGCTTTCATTACCTGTTTGGCCCCAAATCATACTTAGCAAATAGTATCGTAATTAGCTGGAAAATGGTAGGTTCTTTCCCCAGTTTCTTGAGACGTACAAGCCTCTTCCTTAGAGTAAGTTCATAAATGGCTTCAATCCTACTTGGGAATTTGGGTAATTGAAAATGACCTATCTGTTAACACTCATTAATGTTTTGTTAACTAGAAAAGTTTTTAATTTAATTTGTTAAATTTTGCAGAGGTAGTGTTTGTGTCATACGAGCTGATCTGTGAGAACCCTACCGTCATTCCTCCATCTGCTGGGGCTCAACACTTGTTTGATACTGTGAGAGAGAGAGGGAGAGATTGATTCACCATTGGAATAACATTTGTAAGTGTATTTTATTTCTGAGAACACAGCCTGGTTAAATGGAAATTAGGGGAATATAGTTGGTGAATTATTGACCCCAGATGCACTGTGTCCCCTGAGCTGGGCTGCTTTCTTGGTGACAGACCTCATTGCTTAATTGCTTTCATCAGCACATCAGACTGAGGTTGAAAAACAAACAGCATATTTCAAAATGTCTTCTTTTTAAATTAATTATGACAGACTAATTTGCTTCAATCCTAAAGCCAAGTCAGTATTTGACAATGTTTTTTTTTCTTAAAATGTTAAGAAGAACACATTTATAAAGGCATGAAATAAAAGTGTATGTCCTTGCACAACTTAAAAAATAATAAAATGTCCAAATGATTTTACAACTTTATGGAACTAGCTGTTATAAATATGAACATTAGGAACTGAAGTAACACTTAGGCTATCAGTAATGAACTATGGAGAATTAGGTCTAGGCCAGGTGTGGTGGCACATGCTTGTAATCCCAGTACTTGGGAGTGTGAGACAGGAGGATTGCAGGTTCCAGGCCAGCCTTAGCAACTTAGAGAGACACTGTTTCAAAATAAAAATTTAAAAATAGGGCTGGGGCAGTAGCTTAGCATTAGAATACTCCTGTGTTCAATCTCTAGTACCAAAACAGAGAGAGAGAGAGAGAGAGAGAGAGAGAGAGAGAGAGAGAATGAATAAATAAAAAATATAGGTAGGTGAAATTATTTATCAATTATTCTAATGGTCTGAGTGTCTCCTCCTACAAAGAACTATGAAAGGACAAGTATGAGTGTTGGGTGGGAGAATAATTGAATACTTTACACACCCATCAGTACTTGGGTGATCAGTGGACTATTTTGGATATTGGGTATGGAGAGGGTGAAGGCATTCAATTCAACAAATATATATTATATTTTTACTGTATTTGTAGAAACCATCCTTCCTTCCCCCACTCTCACCAGATTAATCAGCTGCAGAAATGAGTTTACAGATAGGTTCCCACTCAAGAATAAACACATCTGCCGTTTATTAAAAGCCCCTGAGCACAATGCTTGAAGTCTTCAATATTCAAAACAATCCTGTGAGGAGGGATGACTACTCTCAATTCATGTCCTTAAAAAATGAGGACCAAGGAATTTACAAATCTTGGTTTGGCAGGACTGAACCAGGGTTCAGGTAGGAGTTTACTTTGCTGTTCTTTAGCTAATCTCTTAACCCTGTATACATATCAGTACACACACACACACACACACACACACACACACACACACATGAGACTGCTATAGTGTTTATTATAGTTAGATATAAAATGCTCCTAAAGAGCTCATTTATTAATATTCAGAGTTGATATAATTGAATCATAAGGGTTGCAATCCCAGTAGTGGATAAATCCAATGTAGTGGATTTATCTGGGTGGTGGCCCAGGCCAATAGGGTGTGGTTGGAGAAGAAGGTGGGTTCCTGGGGCTGGGGCCTTGGGATTATATATGGTTCCTCCCCCCACCCCCACCCCCACGCTCGCTCTCCCTCTTTTGTTTCTGGCCTCCATGACGTGAGGAGCATAGCCCATGTGCTCTTTCTCTCCAATTCCTGCTGCCATGCCCTAAGATCTCCGGTCTCCAGTCTCACATAGACTGACCTGGAAACTGTAAGAAAATAAATAATATTTCCACTAAGTTATATGGTCAGATCTTTATATTATGGCTGTGAAAATGCTGACCAGAACAGTGCTGACACTAACTACATTGAAAAAATGAAGAAAGGAAAAGTGCACTTCCTTCCTTCCTTCCCTTCTTCCTCCTTCCCTCTTTCTTTTCTTTCCCTTTTTTTTCTTTCTCTCTTCTTTCTTTCTTTCTTTCTTTCTTTCTTTCTTTCTTTCTTTCCTTCCTTCCTTCCTTCCTTCCTTCCTTCTGCCCTTCTTTCTTTGTGGTACTGGGGATCAAACCCACAGTTTCATGCATGCTAGGTAGGTGATCTACCACTGAGCTACATCCCCAATCCCAAGAAGTACATTCTAATTGGGGACATTAATGGGAGCCAAAGCTAATGGGTCTAACAAACTTATTCTAACAAATCCTTGAAGGTTTTGATGATTGTCACAAAGAGTAATTCTGAGACAGGAACATGGGCTCCAAATAGAAAGCATGAAAGCAAATATATGACACACTTACTGTGCCCCATGGAAATGTACTAGAACCAACTGAAGAAATTGAGTACAGATAGGACCAACCATGATCCTATCAGTATTTGCCTAAATACAGAAATAATATAAGAAATTATCTTAATTATATACTTTGTTTATACATGGGTCTTATTTCCCATTTGATTTTTGGAATGAATATTATTATAACAGCAAATATATCATGCCCAAGTTAAGGATTTTAAAACTTAAACATCCAGTACAATATATTATTGAGTATTTCATTATTAAATATGTATTAACAATACAATAAAGTTGTTTTGAAAGTGAAGTACATTATATTAGGGTCAAAAAGGATAATGGTAGAATTAAACATGACAGTAGAAATGAGTAGCACCTTGTAGAATGCATAGCATATTGTAAGTACTACCAAAATTTTTGTTAGATGATTAAATAAATAACAGTGGCAACATATTAAACTATTTTATGGTACGCGAACGTTTACTATGGTATAAAATTTCATTGGGCATGCACATAATATCAACACCTGTGTCTTGAGATTTTAAAGATATAAAATATGAAAAGATCTTTCATTCTGAAGAACAGAGAAATGGAAAAAATATGCATTTGAATTATATATTCCAATACTAATTTTCATAAATATATCAAAATATCTCCAATAGCTTATTTATTTTAGATTATTATTCTGAATAAGTTATCTCTAGGAAATCTTTCAAAAATAATGATTATTGTGTGTTTCTTAAACAGGACATACATGAAGACAGAGATATTCTTCCCTTTTTTTCAAAATGACTGTTAATGTTTATTTTATAATATTATTTTACAAAAACAATCATCTCTCTGACTTCTAGATTCCAAAAATGAATGAGTTTTTTAAGTTTAAAATTCTCTAGGTGAAAAAATAATCTTGAACTGAATGTGGCAATACTCTGGTTTTATTAACACTGATTTTACAAAAAGGAAAAAATCCAAAAGGGGGTTCTTGGGAGAGACTCAGAATCAATTTTATTTTAGTAATATCTGCTTCATGAGCTGCATAAAATAAGTCTCATTTGGAGCAACAGAAAATACATAATATAGTTAAGATTGATTTTAAAATAAGACTGTATGGCTGCTTACCTGGCAAAATAACAAATGAAAATATACAGCTCTTCTTTGTTAAATTATTAATCTAGTTCCTTTTACAACACTGTTAATGTTTGTGGCATAAAAAGGGGTGAGGGTGTCCATGCCTAGCCTCTCTAAGTAGAAGACTGGTTGAAGAATGAAGTTACCTTTACTTCAAACATATCAAGTTTGTCTTTGGTTTATTTTATTCCAAGTAAAAGATATATTTCTCATGAGTAATCATATTTGTAGGAATTGCATAACAAATATTTCATTCACTCTTTTTGAGAATATTTCACTACTCTTAAAAGTTTTTCTGGATGAATCATAATAAGATAAGGTATCTATCCCATTTGACCCGATGTTGACAACGGTTGTTTGATGGACTACTGATCATGTATGCAAGGCAAAACGTGTGCTGGGAATTGGAGCTATGTGGCAACTCCACAATGCAGGGGCTGCCCGTCTACCTAAGGAAAGAGGGAAAGGAATGACTCAGTCATTTCCACACTCTAGCAACTGAAAAGCTCGCTGATCTCTGCCCTACAAAACTGGAGCTTGCCCACTGATAGACTCAGGAACACATTCGTATTCTCTCACCTATATTAAGAAATGATCGTACCCCTTGCTACTGAATATTTATTTTTCAAATTATTCTCAGAAGGCTACTTTTGTATCATGAATTCTCCCTTAGTAATCAGGATTTTAGTTATTTTTCCCTAGATTTTTCTCCCAGGAGTACTTAAGGCAGGTTTAACACACAACCCATATCAGTACATACTCACATTAGCACATTTCCCAAGTTGCAAATGCCTGATATCAGTGTCCATGATCCCTGTTGGCCATGCCAAGTTAACTAATTGTCCTATGGTAATGCACAACCAATTTTACCACATATTAATGCTGGTGCTCATCCCACATCAGCCAGTCTGGGTTAATACACACCCCATATTGACATGCATCCAGGTTAGTGCATGCACTGTTAGAGCATAATCCAAGTCAACATACATACTTATTAGTGCATATCCTACTATAGCCCATCCCTGTAAATGCACACCCCCTGTTTGCACAGACATCATGTTAGTGCATGCCCCATTTTGGCAAATAGCAAATATACCATGTTAGCAGACACACGGTGTTAATGTCCACCCTGTGCTAGCACACATGTCATGTTAACATACATCCCATTTCAGCACATATCCATGCTTATACTCCTTGTTTCTCTTGCTAGAAGATGTCTCATATTGGGATGTGACCCATTTCAACACATTTTTCTCAACATGTCTGATGTCAGGACACATCCTTTTAGTGCACATCCATGTTAGTGCACATCCCATATTAGTGGACACCCCATATGTGCCCACAGTAAAGGAGTTTGGATATAGGTAATACAGAGCTCATACAACTTTTATATAATGACACTGGGACTCCTATTCCTTCTTTTATTCTTCCTTCCTTGGTGCAATTTTCTATCTGACTATCACCTCATGATCTATCAAAGGCTTCTGTGAGGGAGATAGTGAGAAAGATATAGAAACAGTGACATTCTATGTATGTGGTTTTGGTAAGCACTGTATCTTATGGATTATTTCTAAGAACAATAGAGCCTAGGAATTTGAGGTTTTACCTTTTGCAGACCCTACAATGGGGCAAAGGAAGGGGGAAATAGGTGAGAAATGGAAGAAATAGAGTACAGTGTTTGGCAATGGTGGAAATGTACAACTTCTTTTGCATTTTGTTTATAAGGGTTATCAGTAAAAGTTCTGGAAAATTATGCAGAAATTAGAACTTGTACTTCTCTTCAGATCTAATGTACTTCCTTCCATCCAAATGGGAGAGATGTTGTTTTATCCTTAAGAAATCTAAATCTTCTAAGAATTATATCCTGTTGTTAAAACATCTACAAATACTCACCAATTATGACATCTGCCAAGTAAAGAAATGTGAAAGACCTTGGTTATGTCCTATTTATGTTTTCTTTCAAATTTGTTTACTTCATTTTTCTGGATCTAAAGGTTGATTCAGTCAATTCCATAAATGTCATTATAGTTAATGCTTTGAACTATCCTGGGTTTGAAACTTTTCTCTGAGATGCTGTCTGATGTCTGTTTTCCTCTCTGATTCTTACTGGGTAGCTTTTTAAGTGTCCTGCTCTGGGAAAAGAAACATCACCTGAGGCTACTCTAAATTCTCTATCACTCAGGGAAGGTGATTCGCCCTTGTTTATTGACTCATCTTTATGTGGCTCCATCTCAACTTGAAAGATAGGGTAGAGTTGTAGTCACTCCCCAATTCCTCTACCTGTGTAGTCTCAGAGGTGAATCCAATCTTTTTTTTTTTCCTTGTGGTACTGGGGATTGAACCTAGAGGCATTCTACCTCCAAGCTACACCCCTAGCCCTATTTTATTTTTTATTTTGAAATAGGTTTTCCCTAAGTTGTTGAGGCTGTTCTCAAACCTATAATCCTCCTGTCTCAGCCTCACAAATACTGGGATTATAGGCAGGTGCCATAAAGCCTGAATCCAATCCTCACCACCTCCCTGTGTGGTCTTTTCCCACCTCCATCTTTTCTTCCTGCATTTGTGTTTGCCTGTGTGAGCTTTGATGGACAGTGGATCCCTCTACCTTTCAACTGTCTGAATGTGAGTATCAGTAGGCCTCCTTAGCTGAGGCTGGACCAACAGCAGGGTTCCACCACTGGCTTTGCCCTGGGTGTTTTAGAGTTCTCTCTTGTCAAAGACACAAAGGAAAAGCACTGTTCAGTCTTTAAAACACAGCAGTAATAACGTGGGGGAAAATCATGAAGGACCAAGTAATGGACACAAAGTTCATTTAAGCAGCTTCAATGAGGAGCAAATCCAACTTTGGTGAAGCTGTTTTTTTCTTATTAAAGGACAGGCTCAGAAGTTCAGGGCTAGGGCTAGAATCTGCCAGTTAAAACACAGCTTTGTGTAACGCCATGCTGTGGATGACAAGATGAGTCCAGTCATCAAGGTACAGGCGATGTCAGCATGCCCTGCAGCCTCTTTAATCCTGTCTTGCTTCCCCTAGATCTCAGAACACCATTATAATTTGCTTATTTTCCAAAGCTCAGGCTCAAAGAGGCCTTGGGTGCCAGGACTCATATTTGATGATCTCTCAGAAGCTGAGAAGCATTGGTGAATAAGAGATAATCAGATGGCCACTTGAAAAGTAGCAGGAGGTGGTGGAAAGAGAAAAGGGTTTGGCCTCAGGTGACCAAGGTTCAAATCCTGTCTCTACTTAGTTCCTGCTGTGGGAGAGACGGTGGGCAATTATTCAGCCTCTCTGAGTCTCACTTTCCTCATCTCCTAACCCAGAAAAATAGCACCTACCCTGGGGAGCTCTTGTGAGTACCAAATGGGATAAGATAATGTGTTCAAAGGATGCACTGTGATGTTCAATATATTAGAGCAATTATTAAAAACAACCTACATTATGCCAACAGGACGCTCAGGATTCTGGAGTGCTACATAATGCCGAGATGAGAACAGGTGTGATTTTAATTGTGGTAATTGTTTTCCATGAAGTTTTCTCTGTGCTGAGTTTGGAAGCACTTGCTTTATAGCTGCATGCTGGAAGCTGATCTTTCTTCCTGCAGTGAAGAGGGAGTAGTGTAGAGATTTTCTAAGAAACTCATGATTTTTGATATTTCTCATTAATTATTCCATAAAACATTTCCATTGCTGTATTTTGCATCTCGTGTTCTTTATCTCTTTTTTGCCTATAAAGTTTATTGTAAGGACTTAATTATAACCACTTTATAATTACTATACTACAACATCAGTTAATGTCACATCAAGCGATTAGCATATATATGAGAGTATATATGTGTGATTATATATATAAGCAATTAATATATATATATATATATATGAGAGTATATATAAATATACTCTCACCATGTGTATATATGGTACACTGTAGTGTGTGTGTGTGTGTGTGTGTGTGTAGATATGGTGCATTGTAGTCTCACATCATAATGTAGTTTAGAGAGTTAGGGACATACATGTACACATCACTTGGTGAACTTTCTCCCACCCTCACTCCCTCCGCTTCCCCATATATGATATTGAGATTGGCATCAATAATTTCACATATGTACATAGCATCAATGGAAGTTGTGTTTCCTTCATTAATTCTCCCTCTCCCTCCCCCTTCATCCTCCCCTAGACCTGCTCCACTGGGGTTTCTTCTCTTTTTTTTTTTCTTGTTGTACTGGGGATTGAACCAAGGGACTTTCTATCTCTGAGCTACTCCCTCACCCTTATTTTATTTTGAAACAGGGTCTCACTAAGTTGCTGAGGGCCTCACTAAGTTTCTGAGGTTGGTCTCAAACCTGCAATCTTCCTGTCTCTCTCTCTCTCCCCCATGTATTAGGATTACAGGCACATGCCATCACTCCTGGCCTGTGATTACCATTATTTTATAAATAATGAAGTCTATAAAACTCATCAAGTCTCAGTGATAATTTATGATGTGCCTACAGTGGCCAATGCCTTTTCGTGGGCTCTTTTGCGTTCCTTTCCAATAGCTATGAAAGGGATTTGGATTCATAAACATCTCAACTCCTACCCTGATAGTAATCCCCAGCACCCACAGGTATCTCATCTCACAGAGCCTTCTTTCTCAGACACGGCTTTGTCTCTCTCCACAATTCCTATGCTCCTCTCCCCCCACCAGCTCCATCTCATTATCTGACTCTTCCAGTCAAAGACATCAACAAGGAAGTACCACGTCCAGAAACACAAGGCAGTCGTGTGGCCTCACTCAGGACTGGACTCTTGCCACCTGATGTCAAACTCCAGGCTTGTCACTCTGCTATTTGGCATTATTACTTGTGTCTGGATGGCTTTGTGTGTCCTGGATCAGAGCGCAGAGGACGACTAGTAAAAGAAGAGAATATGACTCTTTCCCACTAAATTTCTGTTTTATTTCCACCCGGATTCCATGTGATAGCCCCAGTAAGTCATTTCACCATGATTGGGTCTTAGTTTCTGCATCTATAAAATATGAAAATTGGATGGAATAGTGGTGAACATTTATTACAGTTCTCTGTCTTTGGTTTTCTCTCTCTCTCTCACAGACACACACACACACACACACACACACACACACACACACACATTCAATTTTATGTTGTATGCATATTTTATCATGTATTTATTCAATACATATGCATATAGTCAATTTAAATTCAATTATGCCCTAATTGTTTATAGGCAAAAAGAACTCAACCATTAGCCTTTATTTAAATGAGAAAATGCATTAACTTGCTAGAAATTTAAATATATGTGTATATCTATGGTGATTTTTAATGTAACTGAGACTCCTGTAGAGTTGTTCAGTATACATACCAAATGCTGGCCCATTGAATAAAGGAACTGTGTAGCCAGGCATGGTGGCACACACCTGTAATCCCAGTACTTGGGAGGATGACACAGAAGGATCGCAGGTTCTGGGCTAGTGAGTGGAATTTATCAAAACCCTGTTTCAAACTTAAAAAAATAAAAAGGGCTGGAGGTATAGCTCAAAGGCAGAACGTCCCTGGGTTCAATCCCTAGTACTGCAATAAATAAAGTGAATAAATAAGTAAATAAGTAAATAAATAAATAAATAAATAAATTTTCTATATGCTAGCCCCATTAAAAATATAAAACAATTTATGTTGTAGTCCCATGAAAAAGGAACAAAATGGAACAGTTAACACCTGGACAGGGATTAGTAGAGCAAGATAGATATGAATGTGGTGAAAGAGGAAAGGGCATTTTTTTTTTTTTTGCGGTACCGGGAATTGAACCCAGGGGCGTTTTACCTCCAAGCTACACCCCTGGCCCAATTTTTTGTACTTTATTTTGAAACCGGGTCTCATGAAGTTGCCGAGGCCTCACTAAGTAGCTGAGGCTGGCTGCGAACCCAGATCCTCTGGTCTCTGCCTCCCAAGTACTGGGATTACAAGCGTGTGCCACCATGCCCCGCAGGAAAAGGCATTTCAGTCATGTGAATAAAGTTGCTGATATGCAGATGGGAGTTATGGTAAGAGGTCAAGTTTGTCCTTGAGCTGAGATGACAAGCCTTTTGCAAGTGGCATGCCTATTTCCAATTTTAGCAAGCAGATATTGTTTTGAGGGGGATTCTGAGGCTGTAGTAGGCAATAAAAGTTTTCTACAGTATTTAATGATGGTAGGAAGAATAGATGCCATGTATTTGACATCTCTGTCCTAGAGGTAGCTCACTGTCCTACTCAACCTTTAAAGCAGCAAGCCCTTGGGTACCAAAGCTAAATTCCTTCTCAGCAAGTATGTGTACCCAATCTAATTAGAACATTAGATGTAATATGAATAGCAACAAGGAAGGGATAGAAAATGCTATGACTATTTAAGATTCCATCAACACTTCTGAAGACCACAGCATAGTGAAAACTAATGTTTGAATTTATGGTCAATCCAATCATCTAGGTCATTTAAAAATAGTTATGTTCTTATAAATGGTGTGCCTCTCAATGAAGAATGATTTAAATGCACCCAATATTGTTCCTCAGATCGCAGGTCCTATAGTAAGAAGTCATCCAGTGGGAACCAGCAACAGAGTGATCAGAGCTTCCAGATAAGTAAACCCAAGAGAGGCTGGTGTTGACTCAGAAGATCTGAGGAACCAGAATTACTAAGGGGGCCTGAGCCCTGTGGGTCCTCAGTCTCCGGTACATGGTACAAGTACAGGAGGACCTAGGCAAGCGCTCTAAATGCAGTAGAAAGCTCAGTGAATAAACTCTAAAAATTCTAGTTTAAATAAGGATGTATTTTTATACCAATTTTGCAGAAAGCTCTCCCTATTGGCCTGGCTGGCACCAACTAAGCCTTCTAATTGGTAAGAAATTACTCCCTTTAGCACACTTATTTGGATAAAGCAACAAGTTAAGTCCTTTTTTGTGAAAACTCGTAGTAAATGTTAACTGTTCTCCATGCTGTGATATTTTCAAGCTTTGGGAGTTCACTTGATTCAGTTCAGGACAAAGGATCATTTATGCCTTTCGAAAGCCATCTCTGATCATAGAATCCCAAATGCCTCTCCTGCTCACTTTAGGATTTTTTTTCTAAGTATCTTTTGATTTTAAAGTTAAATCCAAATGTAGAAATTCTTATAACAAAATGAGAAAGTTCTGCTCTAATGCTTATTTCAGTCAGCATTCTCACTGCTGTAATCAAAATACCTGACGACCACCACTTAGAGGAAGAAAGATTTATTGCTCTCAGATTTCAGGAGTTCAGTCCATGTCAGGCCGGGCAAAGTTTGTGGAGCACAGGGCATGTTTGGGGAAGCAAAAAGAGAGAGTGTGCTAGGGCTCTGCTTCTACATCACAGAGGCTGAATGTCTGGCTCGAAGCAAGAGAGAGCAAGGGGAGAAGAGACCATATATAATCCCCAAGGCTACACCTCCAGGGACCCCCTCCTCAGCAACCAAGCCCCACCTCCAACATGGCTGTCTTATCTCTGTGAGGACTAAGGGGGCAATCTAGATCCAAACCATAATACTTCTCAATATCCAAATCTGTCCCATGGGAGAAATCCTTTTTTAATGATATAGATATATTTATCTTGGTATTTCTAAATATGCTTTCATTGGTATTTCTTAATGTTCTTGATTTGTCAAGTTTTCACATTATCTATTGATATCATATGATGCAGAATTATTACACTTACACACCACCACCTGTTCTTCCTGTTCCCCTTTACAGTTTTATCAAATATTTTTATTAAATATATAATCACTGTTTACATTATTATGTATATTTATATTTATTCTCTATTTCTTACTAAATAGATAGATACCATATTCCTATCTATCTGCTGGCTATTAAATAGATAAAGAGTACATATTAACCATGGGATTGCCTGTAGAAATGTTTTGAGTCTTACTAGAGTTAATACTGATCATTTTTTTTCACCCGCATAGTCTTTGATGTAGTTAAGTGTTTATTTCTGTTAGTACTATCATATGGCAATCAGTAGTTTGCTGTTTTGTTTCATTCTGTCTCCTTTGACTTGGTTAAACCTTTCAGTGAGTTAGTAAAATCCTTTCACTTTTTGTTTAATCCCCAACAGCCTTTCCTCATGGAGTGTCCAATCTCCATTAGATGGGCTGCTTATTTGGCCAGTCTCTTTCTTTTATTGAATTTATCCTCCTAAATTTGTTGGAACACATCCTCAATAGCACTTTCAAAAAGGATATTCAGAGGGAAAAATGAGTCATTATGTCTCAAAATGCTATTGTTCTATCTTTGCACTCCTTTGACATTTTGGTGGCTGAATGTATAATTCTATTTTAAAATTACTTTCTCCTCGTAATATCACTGAAGTTATAGATCTGCTGTCTTTAGCATCCAGCACTGCTATATAGAAGTCTGATAACATACTGGTCTCTATACTTTTTTAGCCACTGTGGAAACTTTTAGGGCCATCTCTATCCCTGACATTCTGAAATTCCAAATATATTTTCCTAGTTTTGCATCTATTTTCATCCATTTTGCTGAGCTAATAATGAACTGGTTCAGTCTGGAAATTGGTGTCATTTAGTTTTCAGAAAATTTCAAAGTACGATAAAAGTACTGATTCCCATCATATTCACTGAGAACAATTTACATTTATTAATACCCGTTTGTGCTTCTTTGATGCTCCAGAGACACTGTTTGACATAGTCATAATGTTTTCTGAACTCAAACTCCACTCCTTTCCACTACATGTAACACTTAGTCCAAAATTTATATATTTTTCCAGCCTTCTTTCTTTTCCCTTATACCTTTCAAATCCTATTAGTCATCAGGGCTGGGCTCAAGACCGATGTGTTCTAAGACAGCTTCTTACAATTTAAATTTCTATGTCTCTATTATGTACTGGATGCTATGGCCAATACTTTACACTTTAGCATCAAATTATTATTATTATTTTTTGCTTTTATCATTGCATTATAGTCTCACATCACAATGAATATGAATTTGATGTTAACATACATGCACACAGCTCTTAGTGTCCCCCCGCCTCCCCATATGGAGTACTGAGAATGACATTGGTATATTCTCATATGTACACATTGTTTATAATTCCATTGATTCACTTCTTTCTTGCCCTTCCCCTTCCCTTATACCACTTCCCTTGCTCTACTGAGGGTTCTCCATTATCGTCCGGAGTCCCTTTTGTGTCCCCACTACTCGCTAGGTTGCGCATATTAATGAAAACATATGACCCGTCTCTTTTTGTGATTGGCTAATCTCAGTTAACATAATTTTCTCCAGATCCTTCCATTTTCTTGTAAACGATATTATTTTGTTCTTCTTTATTGCTAAGTAGAATTCCATTGTGTGTATTTCCCATAATTTTGTAACCCATTCATCTCTTGATGGACACCTAGGTTGGTTCCATAATTTGGCCACAGTGAATTGTTCTGCTATGAAAATAGGTATGCATATATTACTGTTGTTTTCTGGTTTCAATCCCTTTGGTATAATACCAGTAGTGGAATAGCCAGATCATATGGTGGATCCATTCCCAGTTTTCTGAGGAATCTCCACACTGATCTCCATAGTGGTTGAACTAGTTTGCAATCCCACCAACAGTGTAGAAGAGTCCTGATTTCCCCATATCCTTGCCAACATTTGTTGTTGTTTGACTTCTTAATGATTGCCATTCTTTTTTTTATTGGTGCATTATACATTTATTGGTAATTATACATTTTGATATATGTCAGGGTATCAATTCTAATTGGGGTTAAATGAAATCTTAGAGTAGTTTTGATTTGCATCTCCCTGATTGCTAATGATGTTGAACATTTTTTCATGTATCGATTGGCCATTTGTATCTCTTCTTTCATGAAGTGTCTATTCATTTCAGTTGCCCACTTCTTGATTGGATTATTTGGTTTTTAGTGTAAAGTCTTTTAAGTTCTGTGTATATCCTAGATATTAGACCTCTGTCAGAGGGATAGGCATGAGAGCTGTAAAGTTATTAGCTTTTCCTAAGCTTTCTTTTGAAATACTCTTGTGTTTTCTTTCTTTCTCCCTCCCTCCCTCCCTAATTCTTTTCACTTCGTTCTCAAAATACTTTAGATGTTTTAAGTAGCATAATAACTAGTGATGAGAGTGATATTGATAATAATCATAATAGGTTAGAACTTTACAGGGAATTTAATGTTTTTTTTTTCAAATACTTTGACTTGAAATCTCCCTCCACTGTTACAGAATAAACTATACAAGTTCCTTTCAACTTTTCCAAGGGAAAATGTTACTTCATTGCAAATTACTAAAAAGTTTTCTTGGAGGACAAATCAAAAACTTTTTGAATGTTATAAAAAATCTAATTTAGAAAATTAAGGCTTTACCTTCTCATGGTGATTGAAATAAAGGTAGGCTGCAATGAAAAGGCACTTAAATCAGTTTTGATGCTCTCATTGGGTTGCAAACTTTGTTATTGTCCCTCCAGCACAATATAGATGTCATAAACCATGTCTAAGTAGGCAGAAGAAATTACTTCTATTGGATGTTTTATGTCAGAGGAGACTTTGTAGGTTTCTCTGATCTACCTTATGAGTGCATTGTAGTTTAAATGTATTCTTAATCATAGCTAAGAGAATTCATCTCTTCGCAAAATAACCAAAGTGCATTAATTTCTAAAGTAATGGCATATTTTAAAAATTCATCCAAAATAGATTCTTGTTGAAGTCTTTAAATATTCTACTTGTGTTATTTTCTAAATGTATTTGACCACATTGTAATTATATGAAGGTGGCGACCTCCTCCTCCTCCTCTTCTTCTTCTTCTTCGGAGCACATGATATGACTACAAATTATCCATCTCCCATTTTCAGAAGCATTATTAAAATAATCCATGAAATGACATAAGAGAGATTTTACCAAAAACAGAAGGAAGCCACCTGATAAAGGGCTGCATGATTCAAGTTCCTGAGTGTTATGTTAGACAAATATAAATTTAAACAAATACAAGAAAGTGAGGAGTTATCTGATATGGAGAATAGAAGAAATCTAATTTACCAGCAGTATACTGGAAGATAAATGATCTGCCGAGATAAAATGTAAAATGCCAACTTACAAATTTTCATATTCATGCAAATCCTCACTTTCAGTGCCTTTATTTTAAAGGACTGGGTAATCTGCCAGGGAAGATGGAGGGGTTACTTTTGGTACAGGAATGATAATAATATAATGTCCGATTTCTGGACATATCATATCAAGGACAAAACGTATTCATTCCCCTAAAAGAGTGTGCTGATCAAGAAAGACACCAGCATTCCAGAGGGAACAAATATTCCATTGGGATATACCTTAGGTGAAGACCAGGTGCTTCTGTAAAATATACTGCTTGAGAAAAATGTCCAAAGTATTCCAAAATAGGGACTGGGAATATAATCCTAGAAAGAGGTTGGTAACTGATGGATACTGAGGTAGAATGAGTCTGGAGCTGAGATTTGGCGTAAAGAGAAAAATACATAAGAAATATTACATGACTCTTGCTGTATGTCAGGTATTGTTCTAGATGGATGGATGGATG
>PVJS01001986.1:61211-89802 GCA_004027185.1 Glis glis
GTGAGACCCGGTTTCAAAATAAAGTATAAAAAATAGGGCTGGGGGTGTAGCGCGGAGGTAGAACAGCCCTGGGTTCAATCCCTGGTACCGCAAAAAAAGGAAGGAAGGAAGGAAGGAAGGAAGGAAGGAAGGAAGGAAGGAAGGAATTATCTTTATTTACTTTCACACAATCCTGAGAGACAGGATCATATTAAGATTCCCATTAGGACCTAAATTTGAAAACCTCTGTTAACTAAATGACCATGTTAGAGAAGCAGAGTCAATAAGAAATATATATGTAGATATTTGCTAAGTTATATTTAACAGACATTAGATCTCACTCAATTGTGGGAAATGTTTAAACATCTCTATAAGACTATTGTTTTGGCATTGCGATGTTAAAATTTGAAGTCCACATATCAAGAAGTTGAGGAAAAATATGAATGTAAGGATTGGGAGAGATCAAGAGCAAGCTGAAATCCCCAAACACAATTTGAAGCTTCAGGAGAATAAAATGAAGCATGCCAGGTCTCCCTGCTTCTGATCTTACAGGGATATTCTGCAGAAGCTGGGGCCCTTTGCTGCAGAGGCAAACATACAAATCTCGCCCAGGAGTCAGAAAAGTCAAGGTTAGGATCTAGAAAGGGTGGGGCAGTGGCAAGCTGAGTTGCTGCCCTAGGGCAGTGAGGGGAATCAGTAGGTCCTTGACAATGTATGTGAAGGATTCAATGAGTATGGCTCCCTTCCATCCTCCAAATCTCACACAATTATCTCTTCTGTAACCCACACTAAGGGGAAACATACTGGACATGGAGCTCTGTAGTAGTAGATGCCTTCCCCGTGTTCAAGTTGACACAAAGCCACCACCATGCTGTTCTGATCACTCCTCAGCACTCTGAGGTGTATCCCAAAGGACCCCATTCCTAGACCACCAAGATATTTAATTCACTGCAGGAAAAATGCCCAGTGAAGTATCTTTTCTTTCTGAAACAGTATGCCTTTGAGGGTAAAGCCATGTCTTTTTTTAGTATCTATTTAAATATCCTAACATTTATTTAGAAACTTTTAAATATTTAAAATATTATTATAAAATATTAAAATACTTAAAAATATTATTATAAACAGTATTTAAATATTTAATTATTAATTTATTACTTTCCATTTATTAATTATTGGTTTATTCTAATAATATATTATCACTATTAACTTATTAATTTGTTGCTTATTATGTATTAATTATTTCTTATCAATTAATAACAATTATTTATTGATTTTATTATTGTTTAATTAATATATTATTTTATTATAAAATTAAATATTATTATAAAATATTAAAATATTCATTAAAACTTTTAGATATTTAAAATATTCCTAATATATATTTAAAAACTTCAGACATCTAGGTACTTACTAGCTATGTTGATTATAAAGGAATAGATGAGTGAGAAGAGTTGAGGACAGAGAAATGATCTCAGACAATATAATTTTCAGACAATACTATTTTCAGAAGGCTAGGCTCAGGGCTCCTAAATGTCTCATTCAGTTGCATATCTGCAAACGGAAAGGAAAAATAATTAAATACAAATAAATGAAACTATGGGCAAAAGTCACCATTGCAGTTCACAGTAGCTTCCTACCAGCAAAAGTAGTTCGAGTAACAGGAGTAACTGTGAATGACGGCTGGGTCTTGTCATCAGCAGAGAGCTCTTGATAGTTCAGGGCAGACACTGTATCCAGTCTCCTTTTGAGTCAGGGAGTATACCTTGCTTTCAAACTATGTGATTACTGATTGATGATCAGAAAATGAAGCCCATGTGCAAACTGATTTTTTCATATGAATTCATTCTCTCTGAGATAAATTTTCAGTTTTGGAGTATGCTTGAATGTTTTGTCTTGGTAATCTCTGGCAAGGCTTTCCATTCAGGTTTTAATGCTTCAAGGGGACATTGACAGACGTTTTCATTGATTTATTTTTAAAAATCCCAGAACAATTGATGCCTACTGAAATGTTTTGTCTTCCTTTAGGACTACCAAACCTCATTTGGAGCATGGGCTCTAGATCGCTTAAAGCTCTCCTTTTAATGGAGGCAAAAACACACTCTTCTTTGTAGTGTTTTGAGCTGACAACGATGATATTAGTTACATATTTGGAGCTGTTCTATACTGCTTAAGAGTATTGGCCATGCCTCTGAGAGTTAATGTTGTCATTATCATTAGATGAATACAATGCCCCAAAACCAGAGGGTTCAAATTGTGGAGCAAGCTTAAATGTGTCCTATTCAAAGGCAGAGCACACCACAAGGATGAAGAGTCTCCAAGGACAGAAATTGATTGTAATGTTTTCTGCATCATTGAGAAATTTCAATAGGCATTACCTTAGGTGGTGATCCTTGAGTGTGTCTATATAAATATATATTTGCATATATGTGTATGTGTACTGCTACTGACAATATTTCTGTCCCCTTCAAATCTTAATCTCCAATGTGAGGTTATTTAGAGGTGGAGCATTTAGGATGTGATTAGGTCATGAGGGTGAATCCCTAATAAATGAAATCAGTGCCCCTATAAAAAAGACTTCAAAAACCTCTCTCATCCCTTCAACCATATGAAAACATAATTAGTAGATGGCCAGCTGTCTCTAAACTGAGAAGTGCGGTCTCACCACACACCCAATCTGCCAGTGCCTTAACTTTAGATGTCCCAGTCTCAGAATCATGAGAAATAAATTGGCTTATAAGCTACCCAATTTGTGGAATCTTGTTATAGCAGCCCAAACAGTCTAAGACACACATACATATGCACACACAATTTAAGAGAAGCTATTGTTTCCCCTGAGGGGGGATGCCTTCCCTTTACTTTTTTCAGTTTATTTAAAAGCCTATTTTAGAATTTTTGTGATGTTTTAAGTTCATTTTTCTGCCATAGCTTTTATCAATTTGCTACATTGAAGGTAGCATGTAGGTAGAGTGCATGCAGGAAGGAGACTGTCAGTGGCTAAAATAAGTTAGACCTCCATCAAAGACCAGTCAGAATCTCAGTGTTTGGAGCAGCCCAGCTTGCATCTGGAGTATAGAATGATGCTACAGTGTCAGGAGCATTACATCAGCAATGATTTTTCTGCACACCTTAGTCATACCAAGCACAGGACAAGTACTAACATATATCAGAGGAACTGGAAAACTAACAAATATGGGACTTCTAAGGGCACATTGCATACATTATTCCATCATTGGGGTATTGTTATCTCTATTTAATACTGAAGAAACCAAAGCTCAGAGAGGTTGAGGGACTTTCTAGGTAACAGTAGAGTCAGGATTCCAACCCAGAAATGGCTAACCATAAAGGCCAAGGTGCCCAGGAGAAAGCACATCCCCTAACTCGCAGAGATCACTGTAGGGAGTGTGGGCTTTCTAAGGCAGTGTAATTGGGAGTTTACTCTTATCTCAGAAGGATAAAGGGCTAATGTAAATGGAAAGATTGGGCCGAGCGTGGTGGCGCACACTTTTAATCCCAGTACTTTGGGAGCCGGAGACCGGAGGATCCTGGTTCGCGGCCAGCCTCAGCTCTCTCTCTCTCCCTGTCTCTCTCTCTATCTCTACTTAGTGAGGCCCTCCGCAACTTCGTGAGACCTGGTTTCAAAATAAAGTATACAAAAATAGGGCCGGGGGTGTAGCGCGGAGGTAGAATGCCCCTGGGTTCAATCCCCAGTACCACAAAAAAAAAAGAAAGATTGGAATAGCATGTCACAGAAGTTAATGCATCTGAGTCCCCAGTTAGAAGGAAGGGTCCTTGCTGTCTTCTCCACTGAGAGGGGAGATTTCTCAGAGGAGGTGGGCCATGATCACTTATTGAGTAACGGATAGTACTGACCTATGCCAAGAAAGAAGTTTTGTTCCATGAAGATGGGGAAGTATGAGGACAGCTATGGATAGAGGGCTGAGTGTGGTATTATCCAGGATAGGTTATTCAAAAACCTCAGTACAATTGGATTACACCAAAGAATATTTATTGGCTCACATCACTGAAAAATCCAAGTAGTTTTTCTAACATTAGCACAACTAGAAACAAATTCATTAATGACACCTCTCTCTCCATTCTCAGCCTGATTTTTTCCATAGTAATTTAATACTTAAGCAGAGTAAAAAGGATATCAAAATGGTCTACAGGAAGTCTAGACCTAAAAAAGTATTAAATATATTTAGGCCCCTAAAAATGAAGACTCTATTTGGCAAAGGTTTAAGGAATAGTCTTGGCCTCTATAAGGCTTACATTTGCTTAATTAAAATCATATGCAAGGGGATCTGGAAATGTCATGGCCACATCAAAATAACAGTTAAAAGTGTGACACTGGCATTGGAACCAAATGAAGAGAAGGAACTGAGAAGAGTATTGGTTAAGCCTGGAAGGATAAAGAACAAACTGCTGAAGTTGGAAGAAAAGAGACCCTTGATATGTAGGGCCAAAAAATTTAGCAAAACTTTCACCCACAGTAAAATATAAGATACAGTGAATAAACTTGGTGACCTAAAAAGAGAGTTGAAGGTACACTTCCCTTCTTCAAACTTTCTATAGTGAAGTCAGAACAGGAGAGATAAGAACTAGGGAATGAACAGTTCCCATGTGGAAACAGGGAATTGTTGGAACTGTTAAGTGCCCAGAAAAGCCTTTTCAACCAATAGATGATTCTTAAAGTTAGAGTCTGAGCAAAAATCAAATACAGGCTTAGAGTATCCGATCCTTTTCTAAGACCTCAGATCTAAGTCAATGTGTTATAAACCCTTCAGGCAGATA
Source organism: Glis glis (assembly GCA_004027185.1). Classification (NCBI taxonomy): domain Eukaryota; kingdom Metazoa; phylum Chordata; class Mammalia; order Rodentia; family Gliridae; genus Glis; species Glis glis. The sequence continues at coordinate 65,982 of PVJS01001986.1, forward strand.
AATGAAGGCAAGGGTTCTTAAGGGTACTTCTAAGGGTCCTCTTTGTTAAACAGCAGGGAGGCCTTCTATTAATCTTTTTATATACTTTTAGTAGTGTATTACAATTATACATCATAGTGAGGTTCAATGTGAAAACAAACATACCTGCTCTTGGTGTACTTCCACCCTCATCCCACCCAGCTTCCTCCTCCTTCCTCCCCATGCATGCTAGTGAAACCAACAGTAGTACCTTTATATATTGACAAAGCATTATTTCAACTTTTTCCTTCCTCAATCTTCCTTTCTCCCCTCTCCACCTCCCTCCCCCAACCCCCTTCCACTATTCTACTGGTCTCTCTCTACATTCAACCAAAGTCCCTTATTTTTCTTCTATTCTCTTGAGCTTCCACAGTGTTTTTTCACAGGAAATCCACTGGGGGTCTCAGGTAGGCAAAGGATTATTTCAAAGAGAGATGTGGGTTTGGCTTTTGCCTAATTGATTGTGTTATAGATTGACACAGGGGAAGCCCACAATGTTTTTAAATCAAGTGTATCAGTTTTGACTAACAGGGACACTACACAAAATGAAGTGAGGCTTTTGAGTTCCCAGCTTTTTGTGGGCAGGAATTCGGATTCCTGATTATTAGAATGATAGGCCATTTCTTGTGGAAAAGGGAAGATGATTCCGAAGGTGGAACTGAGAGTCATAAAGAACAGAACACAAAGCAAGAGTGAGCCCTAATCAAGAACCCTAATCAAGTGAGCCCTAAGCAAGATCCAGCCTGTGCCCAGCTGGATCGCAGGCTTGCTGTGTACCAGTGACTGCTGGGTGCCTCTCATTTGCCTGTTTTCGCAGATATCCCATGTCTGTTTTGCCATTGTATACTATTATGTATAGGGAACATAACTTGTTTCTTTAGAGTATGTTTCTTCAGATCTGGAGGAACGACAGTGGAGAAACACACACGAGTTTTATCCACATGGGAACTGATTTAAATTATATTCTGGGCCTCAAACCTGACCCTATGTAGCATCCTTAAAGAAAAGTGGAATAGTAAAATACCATCTCCCTGAATGTCCCCTTTCTTTCCCCCAAAACCTAGCCAAGTTGAAGGAACAATGAAAACAAGCCTGAGTTGCAATGTCCAGATGCACATCATCTTAAAGGACACTGGCTTTCTCTTGCATACTGGAAACTAGGGCGATCTAGTGTTATCTGTAAAAAAGTTACGTTCTTGCATGTTTATCAGGACTGTTGCTTCTTGGGATGCTGGTCATACAAGCAAACTAAGCAAGCTGGTGCTGATGACGTCACTGCTTCTACAGCCTGACATATGGACCCCCCTCTCTCAGTGGTGACTAATGCTGAACTGAGGGCACCATGGAAAAGATATGCATCTCTCATCCAGCCAGACGTCACTGGGCAAAATGTCTGCAGGGAGAGGAGGCACTGCTTGGCAAAGCACCTTGAGAAGCACCACTGAACTCTTCTTGTAGCAGTCCCAAATCTCTTGTAAGCTTTCCCCAGTAAGTAATCACAGTTTTCTCATACTGTCTCTGGGCACTTTCTTTGGCCTGTCTGTAAGCTACCCCACTGCACTGGATCAACTAGGCTGTGGACATGATACCCTGGTACTAAAATGGATGAGATTTAGGAAGAAGTGGAGGTGCACAGGAATGGATAGTATTTTACAGATAGGAGATATGAAAATACTTTTTGTTAAAAGGCGAATGGTTAGTTTAAACAAAAAAAAAAGACAATGAGGTTTTGACACTGTTTGCATTGAGAGGCCCACTCTCCTTTGAATTTCAGTGCACATATGACTTGCGTGCAAGCAATAGGATGTAGGGAAGTGACACTGCATGATTCATGGGTCAATGACAGCTTCTACCTGACTTGCTGGACCCCTTGTCTTCAGAGCCATAAGCTGCTGAGGAAGGAGTCTCACTTGCTGCCCTGAAGTATCCATGCTTTCAAGATGTCAAGCCATGCCGAAGTCAAGTCACATGTAAACTGGAAGATTGGCAAGTACTAATCTTTGAGTCTTTCTTTTTTTCACCAGATATGTGAATGAATTATCCCTTGGATGATTCTATCCTCCAGTCATCGAGTCGCTCCCCACCTCTGAGATTCAGACATGAAAATAAGATAGTATACCTCATTGAGCAATAACTAAATCCACAAGTTGCAGAATCCACAAGCACAACAAAAAGGCTATTTTAAGCAATTAAGTTTTGGGGTAATTTGTTACATCACAATTTGAAATGAAAAATAAATGATTTGTAATTTGGCTCAAACAAAACAACATATATCTGTATATCTATATAGATATAGATATCTACATACATACGTGTGTGTGTGTGTGTGTGTGTGTGTGTGTGTGTGTGTGTATTTTTTTCATTGTCCATGGGTGGAGAGAGAAACAAATATATATAATATATATATATATATATTCTTAAACAAATATATATATTTACATATTATGTATATTTGTTTAAATATAGAGAGAGAGAAAAAGAGAGAGACAGACACCACCCATGGACAATAAATACATAATATAAATGAAACAAGTGTAGGCTTTATTTGTTTTTTGTTTGTTTGTTTTTTAGTGGCAGGTAGATAGAGAACTTGATAATAAATAAACTTAGAAATCCTGGCTGGAACCAATGTCTTTTTGAGTAGAATTTCACTTATATACCATATGCGAAGAAGACCTTCCTTTCTGCCATTTCTCTTTATATTCCTCTTGGTAGGCTTTGCCATATTGAGCCTTAATTTTTAAACATGGTACCCAAGATTTCTCCCACCTTCTAGAGTATCTCAAAGAATTTGCAGGCACAGAACTATTGTTAGCACCTTTGAAATCACATATTTGCTGACAATGAATGCCACCCTTCGGGATGTCCTTGGAAAAATTGAGATTCTAAATTGCCATGTTTATGGATTTCATATTTTCTTTAGTCAGGAGACAGGGCCTGTAATTAAACCTGAACTTTTACAGTAATGTGTTCTGCGCCAGACTGGACCTTGACAGTGTGCAGATCAATCATATTCTAATTTTCTCTATGCCAGTATCAGCATACAGGTTGCAGAGTGTTTCTCTACATTTTATTGAGCATGTTTCCTTTTATTATAGAAAAAAAATGTTTTGAGGTATGACATTGGCATTTTTATTGTTTTTTTTTTTTTTTGCACCAAACCTCAGAAATAGAGATGTTTTTCCAAGGTAAAACAGCTGGTTAGTGACTGGATCAGGTCTGGAACCCAAATCATTGACCTTAAGAAGCACTTCAACAAACATTCACTGATCACACCTCCAGTGCCCGGTTCTGGGGTAAGCACTAGGGTTACAGAGACTGATAAGATCTTCTTCTTGTCTCTGAGGAACTCAAGGCCTATTCTAGAAAAAGAGGTTTTGATATCCGCATAGTAAGTGATAAAATTGAGGCCTGAACCAAGTGCGATCTGATTCCAGAGGAACAGGTAATAGCTACAGGAAAAGCTGGTGTGTTTTAAGTAGAATCGGTGAGGATGAAAGTGATATTGTTGGCTATGAGCCAGGTGGGAGCAGAGAGGATTTTAAATGTGCTCTGGTGTCAGTTAAACAAATGGGAAAAAACAGGAAGTGCCTGGCCTGTTGAGGGAATGGGGCAAGGAGGGTGAATTGAGTGTAATTGGAGCAGGGCCAGAAAAATAGATAGTGTACGAGCAGGCCAATAGCTAGGTGTCGCTTTAGACCATAATAAATAAATCAATATCAATATACTCACACACTCATTCATTTAAAAAAGTATAGCTTACTGTCAATTGGGATAAAGGCCAAGGAAAAACACTACTAGAGAATGGCCTGGTTCCTGTTATAGTAATAGTATACCTCTATCCTAACTTCACATCTAGCTAAGCTTCATTCCTTAGTTACCCTCATCTTAGAGGTAATTATAGTGACCAGAGGGTGAAATTCAGCCTCCCATTTTGAGCCTCACCATAGACCCAAAGCAACGCAGCAAAACAGTACTTGTAACTCATGTATAAAATTACTCTGAAATGAGATGGGCTTATGAAATCGTTTCCTCTGTTTAACAATTGGACACAATTTCATGTTCTTTACAGATTAGTGTCCTGGACAGCGAGGTTCTCTTTGGGCTAAAGCATAGGGAGGAAAATGGAAGGAATGACAGATGAGGCTGATGGTGAGTGGCTTTGCACAACATGCTACATCATTTGAATTAAACTCTGCAATTCACTGAGAGAAAAAGAAAACAAAAGCAAAAAACTTCTGTGTGTGTGTGTGTGTGTGTGTGTGGAGGGGGTGTGTGCACACAGAGCCCTTCCTCTCCTCAATCTGGAACTAGTTTTTGAATGCCTGGTAAACAATCCAACTGTTTTTAGTTAGTGTACAACATTAGAAATAGAGATAGCCACAAAATTAATGCCCTAACACTCTCTTTTAAACCCTTGCATCATACATTCATTGGATTCTATATTATTTTTGTTTCCTCCCTTAATTTGAAGTCTACCTCTCAGTCCTTCCTCCCCAATCCACGTTATCCCAGTCTCCCTACTCTAAGCCTAGGACTTTTTCTATAATACTATTCAGATTCAAAATTTATTTTGTAATATAGAGACAAATAAACCTTTACCCCTTTAACCAATAAACAAACCCAAATATTATAAGATCTGAAACATGTCTCTTGTGCAAGGAGTCTCCTGTGCCACCCAGTGTCGCTGCATTACAAGTCCTTCTGATGATCCTGGGAGATAAATGTAAACAGAGCACCTAGCACAGCAAACATAAACAGGTGCTCAGTCAATAGGTGCTAATGATGAAGTCTCAGAAGACAAGTGTGGTCAAAGGAGTCTCTCAGCATAGATCTGTTCCCACTCTGATGAGCAGAGGGGACCTTAAATTTATCATCATTGGAAGTCTTCATTGAATGATGTACCCCTACTAGGGTTAGGGTAGTTTTTCTTCTGAATTTCTTTTTCCTCTTGGAAGGAAAATATGTCATGCCATTTCATTTTACCACGAAGTTTGAACACACAATTTCAGGAGTCAGTTTTGAATCTGAAGACAGAGTAATTAATACATTTTGACCCTGGTTCCTTCCTGAGACTGGAAGCCCATAGTGCACCTACAAATGGGGTGGTGTATTTCAGTGATATAAAGAGCATGGCAGGCCTTGTTCATGTGGAACCTGTTCCATTCTTCTAACAAGGCCAGTTATATTCTGATGCTTAATAGTATTTGTAGCTATTCCATGTAAGTCAGCTAAAAGAGGAAGAAAGTTTCAGTGAATAAAACTATAGCCTTGGAAGATCAGAAGCATTCCCTGATACATGGTGCATTATTATAGATGTATCTAACATACTGTTAAGACTGGGAACAAAATTATTAGATTACCTAAGGCTACCTTTAAATCCACATATGTCATATCTAGGACTTCAAGAAACCTGGGAAGTACCTCTCTGGTCTCTGTAGTTTCTCTCTAGAAAGGACCTTTGAAAATGTTTATTTTCATGATTTCTAGTTATCTTTTAGCTACTGAAAATTTCTCTTTAAATAATCTTGGACAGTTACTTCAATATGGGTTATACAGACAGTCATTAGTGTTGGTTCAACTTATGATTTTTTTTATTTTAACAGTGGTGCAAAATGATACACATCCAGTAGAAGCAATGCTTTGAATTTAGAGTTGTGATCTTTTCCTGGGCTAATGCTATGTAGTACAACAGTGAGCTGCAGTTCACAGTCAGCCAAAGGATCCCCAGAGGAAGCAAACTACAGTGTACTGTGTTGCAATGTTTGAAGAGTGTGCTTTGTGCTAGCACATACCATCATGTCTACAAATCACCCATCTGTATCTCCTGGTTTTGGTGTATCAAGTGCATTGTTTTAATTATAGCATTTGCAGCCGGGGGTGGTGGCGCATGCTTGTAATCCCAGTACTTGGGGAGGCGGAGACCGGAGGATCCGGGTTCGCGGCCAGCCTCAGCTCTCTCTCTCTCTCTCTCTCTCTCTCTCTCTCTCTCTCTCGCTACTTAGTGAGGCCCTCCGCAAGTTAGTGAGACCCGGTTTCAAAATAAAGTATAAAAAATACGGCCGGGGGTGTACCGCGGCGGTAGAACGCCCATGGGTTCAATCCCCGGTACCGCAAAAAAATAAATAAATAAATAAAATAAAATAATTATAGCATTTGCAACTTATGTTAGGTTTATCAGGACATAAGTTCATCATAAGTAGGGGAGCATCCGCATTGGAAAGCTAGGTGCTTTAATCTTAACTCCTTTAGTTTGTAAAATGCAAAATTGGACGGTCACTTAGCTTCCCTGAGCCTCACATATTTTTAACTTTTGAGTGTAATACCTGCCTTACTTCACAGAGTGACTGTAAGAATCAAACAATTTACGTGAAAATATCTTGAAAATAAAAGTGTAATTTGTTTCTAAGATGTTATTAGGGCATGAAAATGTAAACAGTCAAGGTAGCACACCACACATTTAAAGTAATAAGTGGTGTTTTGAACCAGAAGTATTCTACAAATGGAGGAAAGGAAATGCTCTTGATAGTTTATGCAATGGCCCTTGTGTCAATATTCTTTACTTCTCAAAGTTTACGATGCAGCATAGTCAGGATTTGGGGATAAGAGTGCATGCTTTTTTGTCATATGCAGGAATAGAGAGGGATGTGCATTTGTCATCCCTGTCTTGAAATTTCTTTCCTTTGACTCTTTATTCCATCTTCTCTTTTCCAAGTTATCTATTCTGTTCCTTACCATTAGGACTCCTGACATTTTTCAGGACAGCTAGAGTACATCATTTATAATTGTGTATTAATAGTGGTTCTCCAGACAGATTATATTAAGAGAAATAGAGAGAATCTGCCTCTCTTCTGACTTTTTGTTCTGTCCAGGACCTCAGCTGATCGGATGATGTCTGCCCGCATTGATTGAGGGTGGATCTTCCATACTCAGTCCACTGATTCAAATGCCAATCTCTTCTGGAGCACCCTTACAGACACACCCAGAGATAATGTTTTCCCAGTTATCTGGGTATCTCTTAACTCAATCGCATCAACATCTAAAGTTAACCATCAAATGCAGTCAGGTGGGGGATCACACGCACAGGGTTTCATTAGTGCAATTTGTGTCTCAGTATTCAGAGCTTTACTGCTGCGAATTCTCGCCAGTCTTCAAGCTCTTCAGTGTCCTTTCCTCCATAGCACTTTCTCTTTTAAAAAATATTTTATTGGTACATTGCAATACGCTTTCTCTTTTTCAAATTATACCACAGTGAATTGTTACTCACGGTGATAAAGCTCTATTGGGGTCCATAACACTGGGGACTGAAAAATTTACTAACAAACACTTTTATAAATGCTTTTCATGCTTTTTCCCTTTTTCTAGCACATTTTTAATGGAAAAACAAAGGCTCTGGGAAGGAAGAAGGAGAGTGTCCCCAATAAATACTCAGATTAGTGAAATGAGAACATTAGTGGTGCTTATCTGGAAACAGTGGCTAAAACTTCCTGTGCTATGACATGGTCATCGGGTTTCAAACCTGGCTCACCTTTTTTGGCAAGGAGTAACAGGATGGCATGCACAATCGCACAGGCTTCCTATAGATATGATGAGGAAATAAACCCCCAGACCCCAGAGGCAGCCGTGGGACCTCCCAATGTCCAACTTCTATGTCCTGCCACAAAGTCAAGGGTCTATGATTCATTTGCAAACGTTTTGCTGCTCATAGCAATAAACCAAATTATGCCAAGGGAGAGGTGGTGACAACAGCATTTCTCTGTCTCCATTTTGCCCCTCTAATTGTGATGGTTCATGAAGATACTGGCCTTACGTCTATCTTGGAATCAGCAGAAAACAACCGTTTTCCATTCTGAGGCAGGCACAATGACTGATTGGAGTAGGTATAAAAATCACTTTCTGCTTTATGATGTGTGGATTAATGAAAGTATTAAACCATTCTAATGATAGATAAGGAAGTTATTTCCACTGTAGCTGAAAGAAATAAAACAGCTCCATCTTAAATTAAAGAGGTCTAAAACTTTGCAAGCTCATCAAAAGTGCATGGGCAACAAAGAGGTGTGAGTTTATTATCACCCATTCGGCAGCACCTTAATTTCTTAACATCTATCATTTTTCGTTTTCATTAATGTTGGTGTGCTTCTTAAAATCTTCTGGCAATTCTAATTTTTGCAGAAAAGAATAATAAATATGGGTCATGCTAATATTTTTTTTAAAAAGAGAACACTGGAATCTCCTGTTTTATTAGCATGCCGCACTGTTAATTTTATTTCATCGGCACTGTTGCCTTTGTACCAGCTGTGCCCTTAGCTTGAATGGCATGATTTACTGCTCTGAGACTCAATGTAGACTTGGACAAATCCAAGCATTATCATCTCGGAGAAGGTCGCAGTGTGTGTGTGTGTGTCCCCTCAGATTGGTGAGATTTGGTAGCATTTGTTCACAGACTCAGCATAGGCTTTCTGCACAAATGTAAAGACTGGTGTCAGAATATCTCTATCAGGCACTTCCTACGTACCACTGTTTTCTCTAAGCCCTTCACCTGATTTTAATCACAGTTATGGTCCCCAGTTCAAATCAAACTTTAACAAACTATATTCAAGTTCGATCCTTGAGCCTCCTTGTCTTTGCTTAATGAAGTTGTGGCCTGAGGCACTGACAGGAACTTTTTTATGTGCTTTTATTGGTTCATTATAGTTTCATATCAAAATTAAATTCAAGTTGACAGTAACATACATGCACACAGCACTTGGTGCATCCCCCCCCCATACAGACTTGGTGCACCCCCCATACAGAGTACTGAGATTGATGTTGGTGTATTCTTATGTGTACACATGGTCAATGGTAGTAATTCCATTGATGAACTTCATTCTTCCCCTTCCCCTTCCCTGACTCCACTGAGGCTTCTCCACTATTGTCTGGGGGCCTTTTTGTATCGTCTTTACTCCCTAGCTTGTGCATATTAGAGAAAACATATGACCCTTCTCTTTCTGTGATTGGCTGACCTCACTTAACATAATGCTTTCCAGTTCCTTTCATTTTCTTGTAAATGGTATTATTTTGATCTTCTTTATTGCTGAGTAGAATTCCATTGTGTGTATTCCCATAATTTTGTGATCCATCCTTCTGTTGATGGACACCTAGATTGGATCCATAATTTGGCTAGTGTGATTTGTGCTGCTATGAACATGGGTATGCATAAATTGCTGTAGTTTCTGGTTTCAATCCCTTTGGAATGATATCCAGTAGTGGTATAGCAGGATCATATGGTGGATCCATTCCCATTGGCATTAATGAACACAGGATTGAGGAGTTCAGTGAAATAATGGTAATGGAATTACTCTTGACTGGTAGGCTAGGAGCTTAAGAATACATGCTTTTTGCCTGTAATTCTTTGAGTTAGAGATTGTGAAACCCATTTCATAAACTCCTCAGAATGTGCCCTAGGATCATTCATCCTTAACAGCAACCAAATCAATCACTTGTCCTTGTATTGTCTTCAATTCTCCTGTCCTCATTTTCTCACTTCCTTGTACCTGCTCTATGAGCTTGCCTTCACAAATAGAGTACTTTCAGAAGCTTTGTTCTCATGCTTAGCTTTCAGGGAACCCATACTCAGATAATATTTCTCTTGCCTTTCTTCTGGGATGTTAATTCTAAGTCACTCTTCCTGACATTCTCTCTCCCGTTACTTACCACTAATAACTCATGGAATATTCTGCACTCAACCAAGGAATCACAAATCTTTTCAGTATGAGGTCAAGGTAGATTTAGCACTTATATTGGTTTACAGAGGGGATCCAGGGTCAGCAAGGATCTCTGTCTCCCTTCTTGGAACCAGCTGCCTTTTTTAAGTACATGAAGAACTAAATTCACCATTCACCATGCAGTCCTTTCATGTGTTTCAAAGTGGATGTTGGACAAAATACCGGGCTACTTTTTAGCTCAGTTTTTCTATCTTATGTGCCAATCACTGGTATTTAGTAATTGAGCTTCTTTCTCCCAAAGTATAAATCATTTTTAAATCTTCAAACTCATTGATGATAGTTGAAACTTCCAATGAAAACTGAAGATGATATGGGTCTACCATTAAAGGAAAAATTATCCAAGACCGTTTGTTTCCTGACCTAGAATAAAGTTTACCTCTGTACTTCAACTCTTAAAGGACTTACATTTTTGAGGCCAGACTATCTTGAACACCTTGAAATTTTTCTCCAACTTAAATACTCTAGTGATTTTATCCTGTATTAGACTAATTAGACCACTATGACACTAAACCATGCCTTTGTTTTTTGACTCCATCTATTTTGTTATCCATCCCTGACAATCTGGAGTAGTATCTTTTAACTCAGGAATAAAAATCTTGTCCAGAACTAGGAATGGGGAAAAGATGGAAGTTCCGATACTGCTTTCTTCCCAATGATTTCAAAGGAATGTGAAATCAAGGTGTATTTCTGGCTGATCATTGAGTCACTTCACCATCATTACACATTAAATATTTATTATAAGTAATTGTTCAAAGAAAGTATTAATAGATAAATGGATACTGGCTAGAGAAAAATTCCGATAATTTTGAAGGATGTGGTTATTCTAACAAAATAATTTCAGGCTGCAGATGAGAAGGTGGTTCCTTGACCTCAAATCATGAAGGCATTTGTAAACTTTCCCCTGTGGGGGAAAGCACATATCCTAGTGTTCTACACATGAATGAGGAAATATGCTCTGTGGGGCATTATTTTTACTATAGTTAACCATTTCTCAGTTCCATACCTTTTTATTCTAGTCATTGCAGCAACAACCATTTGCATGCAGTTGAGTTGATAGCACATTCTCTGAGCGGCTTGTTTCTCCTGACTCTCAGTTGGACACCTGTAGAAACCCATCTAGCCATAGGATGCACATGATGTACAGATCCGTACATGGAAGAAATTTAATACCCAAATGAGAAAATGTAATCAGTGAGAAAGGGAAGTAATAGATAATAGTCCCTCTCTGCCCCCTTGGATGAAAAATTCTTATCTTTTTTTTTTACATGACACTTTAGAGAATATGAAGTAAGGTTTAGTCACAGTTGAGATAAACTCAGCAATTCATCCTTAATTAGCTTTTTTGTGGTAATGGGGCTTAAACCTGGGGGGAAGGGTTCTACTTCTGACCTACACCCCCAGACCTATATTATTTTTTTTTTATTTTGAAACAGGGTCTCACTGTGTTTCTGCATGCTGGCTTCAAATATGCAATTCTCCTGTCTCAGTTTCCCAAGTACTGGGATTGCAGACCAGAGCTCTTTCCATTTTTTCACTCCTGGAAATCTCCATCTCCAATTCCTTGAGGCTACTCCTCTTTCCCCAAGAAGCCTGCATACAAGCTCTTCTTTTAAGGAGGACCAAATTTAAGATAGTATGAATGCTAAGTGCCTAGGAAAGCAGTAAGAACTTCTGGTATAGAGTTCTAATGCTGGATTCTTCACAGTTCCACAACAACAAATCTCCTGATGTGTGTGGTCAATGGAGTGGTGACAGGCAACACTTGGCATATAAAACCATCAAGGGATTGTAACTAGTGGTAGATTGGAATAAGATGAAATAGGAAGGTGAAGTATTAGCTTATATAGAGTGGAGATATTTAAAGCATATTGGGCAATTAAATTATAAATGTTATTAAGTATACTGGCAGCTTTTGAGGCCATGAGAAATGAACAGGACATGTTCTGAATTAGCCAACCACAAGCTCAGGATATAAGATGAGAATTAGAATCACTCCCTGCAAGTATTTAAATAGACACCTGATCACTATAACCACAAGATAACTGTGCCAAATATTAAAAATCAGTATTTAATTAAAACTACTTTAGCCACAAAGTTAAATAAGTACAAAGCCTCAATAAATTTGTTGTGAAACCTTCTGTATTATAGAAGGAAACACGTGGGTTCCTGACATTTGAGAAGGGGACATTTTAATGTCCCCTTTGTAATTTAATTTCTTATGCATCACCAAAAGTAAAGTCAGTGCTCTTGTAATCCTTAAACTCAGAGAGCCAGAAGAAGAAGCAGTCTTCTCCTTATAAGTAGTAGCCTTGAGATATGGCTAATACTTGCCCTGATTCATCTACCTAACAAAATGATGTCTGTTTTCCTCAATAATGGTCACACCTTCCCTCATTGCATCCACACTGATAACTATGACCACATTTCAGCACAGTTCAAGTAGAGAAGCGCAATGCATATTGTAGGAGAAAATAGTATGTCCACTCCTCCCCCAAATATTGCATTATTGGCTTATTTACTGGCAGACACCAGAGCAGTATATGTTAGAATGAATCTGAGAGTGTTTGACCAGTAAGCCTGAATATTTTTTGGTAGGGCATGGTCATAGATCTAGTGAACAGAAGGCTGACTGTAGGTGCCACCATGGAAAAACCATGACTTCTCACTGAGTTTTCTAATGTAAGCCAGGTCTCATTTACAAAAAAGAAGGCAGTGCCTACTTTAGGAAGGACTCCACAATGTCACTGTTTCTACATATAATATATAATACTCCATCCCTTTCCTATCAGGACCTGTGGCCATTTACCAGAAAAAAAAATTGTACCCCTAGAAAAAGAAGTATGTCCATCATTGGCAATGGTTGTAAAAGTTCTGAATTAATACTGATACCAGTGTTGTGGAAAAGGCTTAGTAGAACCTAGAGCATGAGTTTATGATAGATCATAAGCAGAGGACTGGCCCAAGTTAAACTCATGGTAGATTCAGTGGGTTTAGAACCTGAGCACATAACTGGGATATAGCACTTGACAGAACCCTCCTATTGAGCCAATCCCCACCCCTGCCCCATAGGATTATTTTACAAAGAAACTATCATGTGCCCTCACTACAGGTATGCTTTTGAGGGGAGTCTAGTCTAAACTCAATGCCTTTGTGCATTGCATAAGTCAAGTCACCCATTTCTAGATCTCCTGTTCAAACTGTGAGGAGAAAAATAACATTGCTTGCTTCTAAACTTGCCACTTTTGCTATTCACCTGTAGTAGAAAAAGATCATCAAAGTGAACCTGCTTTGAAATGAAGCCATCATAAAATAAATGCAGAACAGAAATATGGGAAGAAGCCATTATGAGTAAAAGTATTAGAGTCATAGATCCAGGTTTTCTTAGTTTATTATTTAAGTAGGCCAATGTGTTACATTGTGCTCATAAACTAACATGTATTATGTTTCTGTGGGAAATATGCCTACAAAAAAACCCAGACACTTATTCCTGAGTGATCTAGGCCTCTGGTTATATGCACGTATGAGACTTTGGTTGCTGAACTTGTTTGTTTACTTTTAAAATTGGGCATGACAATACCAATATACCCCAGCATATTAACTGAGTGTCAGACATAGTCTTCCATATCCTAACAATGAAGTAGCACCCTACATTTTTATATACTTTTATTGATGTATTGTAATCTCACATCAGTATGAAGTTCAGCGTGATAGGAACATACACGAACATAGAGCACCCTACCTCTTGATGATTAGGGTCAATTATAACTGCTGTGGAAACTGCTTTCTGTGCCTGCTGAACTGTTACCATGAGGTGGTAAAAGTGATAAAGGACAGCTCTAGCCTTTAAGGTTAGTGAAATCCACGTTATGTCTCCAGGTTAGGGTAACCAACCATCGCAGTTTGCCTGGAAATGGAAATTCTAAGAGCCAGAGCTCATAGTTTTAATACTACATAGTCCTGAGACATGTTTATCACAAAGGTATTTCCTCTTTAGGAAGAAGGATTTCTGTATCTACAGAGCAATGTGCAAATGTCTCGTCATTTTCTAGATGATAGGAAATCATCTATCTTAACTGTGTAGATCTCAGACTCATACATTCTACCTATTGGGATCGCAATGCTATAGAATGAATGTTGGTTTAAGTTCAAAAATGTTGCCCAACATTCATAGCATGTCAATTCAAGCTAGTGTCTCAACTGGTGCCTTTAAGAGACAACATTACTGTGGTTTGTTTCACTATCCCTGGTGTATTAGGTCTTTTGAAGAACGTAACTTTTTTTTTTCCCAACATAAGGGTCTTTATATGGATTGAACTTAATGAGTGCACAAATGGATCTAAGCAGCTCAAGCTGCTTATTGGGACTCACTTGGCCATGTTGGTGTCTGCGCAAGTCTTGATGTGGTAAGAAGTCAAAACCCTATGGAGCGATCTTCGACCCTTGGGGACAGGAGGCAGTGGGTAAACATTCTTTTTTGCCACCACTTACACACACACAACATGAAGCTCATTCTGTATGGCTTTTCACAAAATTCCTATGAGATCCAACCCCCTTTGTTTATAATTGTGACAAACTTGGTGACACGCTGTTGGATTTGTCTACTCTTCTTCCCTGTCTCACTTTCCCATGTCAGTTCCTTGGGGCTAATTCTCAGAATAACCTACCCACACATACCCTTGTTTCAGGCTATGATTCATAGGACAGAGGTGTAAAGTTAGGGGGTATCTAGCCTAGGACATGTATCTTAATACCTTAGGTAAGTCATAGATCTTGCCTTGAGCCACACTGGTTCAAACACACAAGGTGACTCATTAGCCAATTAGCTGATAAATCTAGGCAAGTCTGCATCCAGAGGCTTAGATCATTTTCCTGGTAATTGGTCCTGTTGCCTCTTTCTGCTCTGTTCATTTTCCATGGTGGCTTAACTACAAAGACTACTCCTATGCACAATGGCCTAGTTATAGCAAAATAGTCTCAAGTTCAGCAGAAAAATATTTTCTTTCTCAGCAATTCTAACAAGAGACTTGGAATTGGAACTCCTTGTCTTGTTGTCTTAGATAGGCATGGGTTTTATGTACCCCAGAATAAAACCATAGTTGAGTCTGATGTGATACTCTGCTTGACTCTTCTTAAGTTGTATTTCAAAACCTAGAGCTGAGTGGAGGACACTATACCCTCATCTCAACAACATGGTTTGAGTGTAGGAAAGAATAGTTTACCTAGAAAAAGTAAGAATCAATTACCATTAAAGGGAAATGGATTTTTAACTGGAAAAACCAAGGCTCCACTACATACTTCAGTCCTCTCAATTTTAGGCCCCAGTTCCTTTTTATAAATAAAACTTGTGAGTTTGTGTGTTTCCCCCTCCCCAACCTCTACCTTCAACAGAACACACTGCTCTCCTGCCAGGACTCCTACTTATCTTCTGCTACTCTTCTTGGTAAACTCACATCCCTTTACAATCCCTTCATTGATTTTTATATTTTCCTCTGTCCTCCTGTGTGCTGAGAAGCCCCTCTAAACTCTGCTGACATGTCTCCAGTGCCCTCTGTTAGTTGCTCCATCTCTTCACAGGGCCATCACCCAGGGACAGTCACTCATTTTATCAGTATCCTTTAGCACTCTTTTTGTGCATGTGTGGGCATTCGAGCAGCAAGGGAGGCCTACTGAGGTCATCAGAACATCACTGAAGCATTTTGTCAAGTACGAGGGAGTCTCCACAGTAAATGAAGAGGCAGGCTGAGGCATGTTGACTGTTCAATCCATCATGGAACTAACGGAACATATCTGGTGGGGTGAAAAAACTGATATTGAGGGAAGAGAGAGAGAGAGAGAGAGAGACATTGCTAAAAATGTCTAGCAGAGCCTCTTGTGTTTTGTATTTACTGCACATGGCTGTGACTTGAAAATGGATTCACTTTTCAGGATCCCATGAAAACAATTCCACCTTGAATGTCAAGAAGAGGTGCAGTCTCTTTCTACTATGCTCCTTGCCAGCGGTGCAGAAGGGAAAACTCAGACATTCCTGACTGGATCAGGTACTTTTCCACCTACTCGTGTCAAAGGGATTCAAATATACTGCTTCAAACATACTGCTAAGTTGCCATAGTTGATGTCCAGGGCAGAGTCTACAGTAAGAGGGTTCAATTCCTGGGTGGCCTAATTAACTCTACTCCCTGCTCTTGAACTGCAACTTAAAATTCTTTCCAGTTATTTTATCAAGTGTCATCACTTTGTCACAATGTGAATAAAGGGAGAAAGCATATTTAGGTTAGTGCATAAGGACTTTCCCTACTGGAAAAGGGGACTTAAGGTTTCTGATTTATTTATGGAGAGTTCAGGAGTGGTATTTTCAAAGTAAGAACAACTAGAAATTAGAGAATAATTCACGCATGGGCAGGTAGACAGGTGCTTCAGAGGTGTGGCCAGAGTCCCCCCCACCACTCACCTTGCAGCTACAGCAAGAACATGGATTCCCAAAGAGATTAAAAGAATTTATTTTGATTTCCTCTCTAGCTCCATTTAGGACTTCAATTAAATGGCTTTATCAGAAGAATCATGCCATCTTTTTGCTGAGTTCCAAATAGTGTCTGTTTATCTGAGAACATTTATTTTTCCCAAACTGGAATATGTTACATATTGGCATGATATTTAAAGAAAATCAAAAGTATCCCACCGTGGTCAAACATTTCTTAGCTAAATATCACCTATAGATTATACTCCAAATTCTTGTCATCCTATGCTAAGGTTTTACAATTTTGCCCCAATCTGACATCCCAATAGCTACAATGATGTTCTAGCTATTTCCCAAATATACTATGTTCATTGATACTGTTCAATCTGAAACACCTTCTCTACCTCAAGATATTTTGTATATCCTTTAAATTTAACCAAATCGTTGCCTTTCTGTGAGGTTTTTCCAAATCTATAATAGATGTTAGACCCTCCATCTCCTGTGCATCTCAAGGAAAGGTCCCTCCTTAGTTTTTCATTATTATTATTATTATTATTATTATTATCACCAAACCTAATTTTTGTCATTACACTTCATATAAATATATCATAGTAAATTTTATTTTGTTTATGTAATGCTTAAATTTATAGGCAAATAAACTACATCTTAATATTACACATTTTTAGTGTCCTTTTTATTACAATGATTTGTCCTCTCTATTTCCTTCTTCCTATAGTTTTTTCTTCATTTCTTCTTCCTTGAGTTTATCTATCATTTAATATAACTTACACTTATTATAGGTATAGTTTACCATATGTACATCCCTGAAAAAAGGACAAAATCCCTGGCCTCATGAAATACTAATTTTAGTGTCATGTAGCCCTGCATCTCATGGTATATGTTCAATGACAATATGGACTATAAAGGAAAGGAAAGCAGAAAAGATAGAGGAGTGATTGTAAATAATGTGGTCAATAAAGGTTTCACTAAGATGGGTACATTTGAGCAAATTGCTGATAGAAGTAAAGGAGAACCCATTGTCTACTTGGGAGGTCAGCAAAGGCCAGAGGCAAGAGCATGCCTCGTGTTCTGTGAAAAATCAAGGCAACCAGGAGGGCTGCAGTAGGATGAGCATAGTGCCTCATATGGCAAAGAGAGTCAGCAATGCCTCATCCTTAATTCCCATGGTAGACATATGATATGTGATTGAATCAGCTAGTTATTTCTATACAAGACTTCCTCCCCAAACTGGTGGCTGAACATAGTAACCATTTATTATTATTTCTCACCAATCTCGTGAGCTGAGCAATTATGTTGGTCTAAGTCAAATTTGGCAAGTATCAGCTGGGATTACTCATGTGTGTCAGTCGAGCTGGCAAGTAAGTTAAGGGCAAGAGAATCTTGGATGGCACCTACTAAGATAACTTGGCTCTGATCTGAGTAATCTTTCATCCTCCAGCACTATAGTCAGCTCATCCTTTTCCTCATGGTAGTGATGCACACACACACACACACACACACACACACACACACACACACAGATATGTTCTGCCACCCCTGTCCTGTATATACATAATGGTTAGCAGGGACAGGATAACTACAGTAGATGCTGCTATAGGAAAATTCCCTTACCATACTTAGAAAACATATTTTCCAGGTAGAGGAGTATATGAATCAAGGTTCTCCAGAGAAACATAACCAATAGTAAGGAATCATGGTTTACATGATTATTGAGGCTGGCAAACCCTAATCGTGCTGGGTGATCAGTAGGCTAGGGACTCAGCAAATAGCTGGTTTTGCATCCAAGTTCAAACATCATCTGCTGCAGAATCCCTTCCTGTTTGGGAGGTCAATGTTTTGTTCTGGTTTAGCCTTCAACTGACTAAGTGAAGTCAACTCACATTTTGGAGGGTAATCTGCTTTACTCAAAGATCCCTGATTTAAATGTTAGTCTCATCCAAAAGTTCCGTCATAGAAACTCTGAAAATATATTTACTACTTACTTGGGTGCCTTGGCCCAAACAAATTGACACATAAGATTAACCATTTCAGTTGCTTATTAGACACTATGTTAATTCTTCATTAAGTCTTGAGAGGACCCTATATCCATACCTTTAATTTAATCTTTGACCCCCAGGTTGATTTGACTTGGAGAATCTTTTCCCAACTAAAATACTGGGAGAGGGTCTATATAGTTTTATTTCTAAAGCATTATTGCCTCTTTTATACTTCCTATAAACCCTGATTGAAAACTGAATAATTTCTCCATTATCTCACCTCTTTTTTGTTGCTTCTCATTTTGTATTTTTTCCTGAAATTATTATTACTCATATCTATATGATTGTTCAATAAATTTTTTCTGTCTGCTAAGTTACTGCAATTGATTGATTTACCAAAAGCTTTATTACTGTCTAATGTAAGATCACATTTTTCAGCCACTTGTAACAATTTTCTCACCATATTTTCGGCCCATATTTGTTTCTTGGACTCAAAGCCAGTTCTATGTATTTTGTTTCTGACATGGGAGCATCTCACATAAAGCTCTCATTTTCTGTATGTTAGTTATTGCTGCAACAAAACACCACACATCTTAGTGCTTTAAAACAAAAATATTACTTATTATTGCTTATGAATTTACAGGTTGGCAGGAAAGTTTTAATGATTTAGGTCAGACTCAACTGATCTAATCTGGACTTACTTATCTGTAGTCTGTGGTCAGTTGGTATGTCACTTGGGAGATGTCAAAACAAAAAATCCACTGGGCATATAGTTCATCAGAATTTCAAGGAAGACTTTATGCCAGATTAATGCAATAGAGGAGAGAAGGAATAACTCAATGTTAACTCAACTTTACTCAAATAAAGTGTTGTAGATGCATGGTGGGTCAGAAGAATTGGGGCATTCTGGCACTCAATCAGAGTGATTCTCCTTCTAGATCTGTAATTGTATGTGACATATAAGCATTTATATTATTTTTAAAACTCCCCTGAAAACCAAGACTTCTCTATAATCTGAAAAGATGAATTCTTAGAAAGGAACATTCTGATATTTTCTCATAACTGCTAGTGTAGAAAACACTTAGTACTCCAGGAAATATATGTCATCAGTCACATATTAACTGAGCTTGAACTTCAGAAACCTAAAGTGTTCTCCATGCTTTTGGCCAGCCTTTATCACTCAATATTCATCATTCTTTCTTCAGGGCACAAAGCATGCTAACTTGCTTACTGCTTCTATACCGATCCACATTCTCCCTTTGATTTCTGTCTGTACTGTCTCTGTTTGTGTTGTCACAGGTCCAACTCTGTTAAATAGACCTCTTATAGGGTTTGGGGATAGGGTGGATACTAATGGAGATATTCAATGTGTTGTGATTCACAGGACAGAGAGTCTAGAGTCATGCATAACTAAGTCCTTGATAGTCAATTGGAATTCCTATAAAGAAGTTGAAATTGTCTTTTTCCAATTTTCACATTGGTTGGTTCTAGATTGATTTACTACCTGTAGGCAATTTGCCATGAACCTTTTTTGATGTATTTCAGAAAATTCATGTTCTGAAAAATATTTTTGTAGCATGTATTACTGTTGGTGCAATATCTGGAGTCATCATCATTGTTATCACTATCTTTTATGGAGGGCTTATGATGTATTATGCATACATTATTTCAATTAACCTTCCCCTCCAGTAATCCAGTAAGAGTTGTACTATTACCCTAATATTGCAACTAAAATTTGAACAATCAAAAAACTAAAACTTGGGTGGAGATTGCCCAAGGTCACATAACTAGGAAAATGTAGTTAAACTGAAAAATGTAGTTAAATCATCTTGTTGATTTGGGTCTATCTGACTCAAAGCTCAAGCTCTGTTCCACTCATTTCTATTCTCCTAAGAGGACAGAGAAAGCGCAAGCAATGACTTGACTCTTTACAAGAATTCTTTAGAGTATCCAAAAATATAAGAAGAACAGGTTTTCCCATTCTTTATCACTCCAACCCAAATAATGTACACCCATTGTCTTCTTTAGAACCAGCTCTATTGTATTGGACAGGGTTCTCTAGATTAACAGAATACACAGAATGAGTATATTTGAAAAAAAGGATTTATCAGATGGCTTACAGTTTGAAGCAATGTAGTCCCAGGTTCTGATTGCACGTGGAGAGTCAGAGGAACCAGTAGCTGGTCGAACGGTCTAAGAGCTAGAGTCTTAGGATCGGAGCAACCACTAATTCAGTCCCAGTCCAAGACGTGAAGATCAGGAAGCTCTTCGGAGAAATGATGGTGAAGTTTCAGTTCCAAGAGTTGGAGGCCGAGAAGATCAAGAAGCTCTTCAGAGAAAGGCGAAGCTGGCGGCTGAAGATCTCAGGCGAGAGCAGATGCGTTTTCCTCGGAAAGAGTCGCACGCACTCTATGCAGCTTCTCTTTTATCTAAGTCCGCACCTATCAGAATCCTGCTGCCTACATTCAGGGCAGGGCTTTCTGTTTAATCTGCTGTTACACACCCAAAATCACATAATCTTGGGTGTGTCGTGATCAGGTCAAGTTGACAACCTAGACTGACTATCACATCTATATCTTACCTAAACAATGAAAATAGCCTCAAAGACCTGGTAAAAATAATATTTAAGTATTTATTATTTCAACATATCTTACTTACCCATCTATCATTTTTAATATCTTTTACTAAGAAACTACTGGCTATGACCTTGATTTCTGTGTCAGAAATTATATATGTATATTTTAGATATGAAATTATATATGTATTATATAATCATTTATGTAATTCTAGATATAAAATACATATGGGTACAATGCAGCAAAAATTATACATATATATGTATGTGTATGTATGTGTGTGTTTATACATATTTATTTATTTCTTGGAGAATTCTAAATGGATTTCCCATGGATTCTAAATTTTCCATTAATCTATAAACAAAAAGCCAAATACAGAGTGATCATTTGGTTGATGTTTTCAACTTCCAAACAATTTTTTTTTCTTCACACTGAAGTTTTGAAAATAGAAATTGGGCAGTCTTACTTCTTGAATACAATTCTTTGCAAAGTGTTAGAGCTGGCCATTTTATTACAAGCACCACTCAAAGACAAAGAAAATAAGTAGTTGTACAGACAATTGGCACAAGAATCTTAAATTACCCTCCAGGAACTGGAGCCAGAGGAATAATGCTAAAAAGAATTTGCATATGGTGCTTACCTAAGTTTTTGCAATCTGCTTTAAAATATTTTCCTGTGATGCTGACTTAGATATTCGAATACCAAATAAAACTTGGGAGATTTCCACTCATTTTTAGGAATGAAATTTATTTATTTATTTATTTATTCATTTATTTTTGTGCTTTTATTGGTGAATTAAAGTCTCACATCACAATGTAAATCATGTTGACATTGACATATTTGAACTCAGCATCTGATGCCCCCCTCCCCATTTCTCCCCTTCCCAATACAGAGTACTGCGATTGATGTTGGTATATTCACATATGTACACATAGTTGTTGGTGGTAATTCCATTAATGAATCTCAGTCTTCCCCTTCCCTTAGACCTCCTCCCTGGCTCCACTGAGGCTTCTCCTCTATTATGTGGATTACCTCTGGTATCCCATTTGCTCCCTAGCTTCCACATATGAGAGAAAACATTTGACCCTTCACTTTCTGTGACTGGCTGATCTCACTTAACATAATGTTCCCCAGGTTCTTCCATTTTCTTGCAAATGACATAATTTTGTTCTTCTTTATTGCTGAGTAGAATTCCATTGTGTGTATTTCCCATAATTTTGTAATCCATTTGTTTGTTGATGGACACCTAGGTTGATTCCATAATTTGGCTATTGTGAATTGTGCTGTTATGAACATGGGTATGCATATATTACTGTAATTCTCTGGTTTTGAACCCATTGGGAAGATACCCAGGAGTGGTATAGCTGGATCACATGGTGGATCCATTCCCAGTTTTCTGAGGAATCTCCACACTGATCTCCATAGTGGCTGAACTAGTTTGTAATCCCACCAACAGTGTAGAAGAGTTCCTATTTCCCCACATCCTCGCCAACATTTATTGTTATTTGACTTCTTGATGATTTGACAATCTGCTTAGTGTTAGATGGAATCTCAGTGTAGTTTTAATTTACATCTCCCTGATTGCTAATGATGTTGAACATTTTTTCATTTATCTATTGGCCATCTGTATTTCTTCTTTTGTGAAGTGTCTATTCATTTTGGTTGCCCATTTCTTGATTGGGTTATTTGTTTTTTAGTGTAAAGTCTTTTAAGTTCCTTGTATATTCTAGATATTAGTCCTCTGTTGGAGGGATAGTTAGCAAAGATATTCTCCCATTCTGTAGGCTTTCTCTTTAGAATCTTGATGGTTTCCTTTGATATGCAGAAACTTTTTAGTTTAATGTTATCCCATTTATTAATTCTTGTTTTAATTTCCTGGGATTTGATGGTCTTGTAGAGGAAATTTCTACCTGTGCCTATATGTTAGAATGTTGAACCTATGCCCTCCTCTAGTAATTTCACAGTCTCTGGTCTATCTTCCAGGTCTTTGATCCACCTCGAGTTGACTATTGTACAGGGTGAGACATAGGGTTTAGTTCCATTTTCTACAAAATGGATATCCAGTTTTCCCAACACCATTTGCTGAAAAGGCTGTCTTTTCTCCAATGTATGTGTCTGGCACTTTCGTCAAAAATCAATTGGCTATAAGTTGGTGGATTTGTTTCTGTATCTTCTATTCTGATCCATTGGTCTGTGTGTCTATTTTTGTGCCAATACCATGCTGTTTTAATTACTATATCTCCGTAGTATAGTTTGAAGTCAGGAATTATGATGCTTTTTGCATGGTTCTTATTGCTGAGAGTTACTTTGGCTATTTTGGGTCTTTTGCTTCTCCATGTGAAATTTATGACTGATTTTTCTAGGTCTGTGAAGAATGACATTGGTATTTTGATAGGGATTGCATTGACTCTGTAGATCACTTTTGGTAGACTAGACATTTTGATAATATTTATTCTGCATATCCAAGAGCAAGTGAGATCTTTCCATCTTCTAAGATCTTCAATTTCTTTCTTTAGTGCTTTATAATTTTCACTGTAGAGGTCTTACTTCCTTGGTTAGGTTTATACCTAGGTATTTTATTGGTTTTGAGGTTATTGTGAATGGAATTTTTTCTGAATTTCTTTCTCAGTGGATTCATGGTTGGCATATAGAAAAGCTACTGATTATTTTAGGTTGATTTTGTATCCTGCTACTCTGCTGAATTTGTTAATCAGCTCTAGCAGTCTTTTAGTTGAGTTTTTGGGGTCTTCTAGATATATGATCATGTCATCTGCAAATAAAGATAATTTTAATTCTTCTTTTCCTATTTGGATTCCTTTGATATACTTCTCTTGTCTTACTGCTCTCAATAGAGACTCTCAATAGAGTCTCAATGACTCTATTGAAAAGGAGTGGTGGCCGGGTGTGGTGGCGCACGCTTGTAATCCCAGCACTTTGGGAGGCGGAGACCGGAGGATCCGGGTTCGCGGCCAGCCTCAGCTCTCTCTCTCTCTCTCTCTCTCTCTCTCTCTC